>VCRD01000969.1:57023-70254 GCA_006783055.1 Trinorchestia longiramus | reverse complement strand
AAATATGCTTTAAAATAGGATATGGCAACAGTAACGAGCCATTTGGTCTATTCTTGAGTTACCACCCAAATCCAATGTCGTCTAAAGTGAATGCATCAATTGCGCACACGCACCTTAACACGTTGCCTCCGATTGCCTGGCTGGTGCAAATCTTCACTTTGTACGCATAGTCACTAGAAGGATCTGAAAAAATTACAGAATTTACCTAAGTGGTCCACACACGTACCACTCCGGACTCAACGTGTTAATCATGCTCAGCCATTTCAGTTACCCACACACACCCTAATCATACCCTTTATTTACTAGCCTCAACGTTAACTTGGTAATATTTCTTGTTGTAAAAAACACCCCCATGTGTTAGAACATGCATTTTAACACGTTGCCTGCGATTGCCTAGCTGGTGCAAATCTTTACTTTGTACACACAGTCACTAGAAAGCCTTGAAAAAATTATAGAACCTAACCTGAGCGACCCACCGGCGGGTCGTATCGCACTCAACGTGTTAAGCCATAGCTTTCATCCCTACATTGAAATAAGTTGTTGCTCCACCTTTTTTTTATCCAGATCTTTTTCATTTTTTTTCAGTACGCCAGCATGAGTGAAGGTTCGAGTTTACCGACATCTCCTGCTGGAGAACTGTCGGACTCTTCAACATCCTGCCCTCCAAACACTCCCTCCACCTCTGGCAATGTTAGTCCAACGAGCCCAGACATCATAGAAAGTCCAATTCCTCCTTTTCGTGAATCATCCCCAAATATGTTCTCGGGTACCCCAAATGCTTCTAATTCTTCCATCTCCATGTCCTCGGCTTCAACTTTGTGTGCGTCGTCTTCGTCATCAACGCTAGTTAGCCTTTCGTCGTCTCCGGTGAACTCGGGTAATCCATCCAAAGAGACTTCGCCTTCCAGTCCACGAACAGAATTTAGCTCCACTGTAACTGTGACTACCGTTACTAGCGATGAAGAGCCTGCAGATGAGAGTACGCCAGTCAAGTGTCATAAATCTAGTACAGGAAGCGAAAACGAATCTGCTATTCCTGGGGAAAACGAATGTGCAAGTGAAGCTCAAATTCAGTTAAGTGACACAGATAACTCCATTGAGGTTGCGGTTGGGAAACGTGAAGGAACCCCAAAATTGGAAGAACACGAAATTTCTGGAAGTGAAGTAGCTTCTTCCTCCAAACTGAACGCTACTCTTGTGGTGTCAGAGAACAATGTGGAACCTGAAAATGTGAGTCAGCAAGTGAACGTGAGCGTAAAAAATGCAAATCCAGTTGATGAACTAGCTGTTGATACTAGAGACGGTAAGACATGCTGTGAAACTTCAGTAGAATTTAGTCGATCGACTGTTCAAGTTTATGACAATGAAGTTACCGCAACGGATAATAGTGTAATTTCTGAGGAAGTCCCATGGTCCGGTATCGTCACAAATCCTGATGATGCCACAGCCCACAATGATGTGACCGCTAGTGCTGGGTCTTCCGATCCCATGGCAGCAGACGACGAGTGTGTGATGGTTGATGAGAATGGCGTGAAAGTCACCGTCAAACAAGGCTACATCATGGTTCCAATCCTAACTCCATATTACGATCCTTCTGGTGAGCTCATTATGCCTTGAAATTTTTGTATAATTTTGACAATGTTTTTTTTAACTTCTCGCTCTTTGCGTTATGTTTGCGTGACTTGAGAAAAACGTGGTTACCAAAATATTCTATAATTCCTTTTTAACGGACCGTATGCAATAACTGCAGATTTGATTGATATCTCTTGTTGTGGAGATACAAAAGGTGTGCGTCTGACAACGTTTCTTGGGTACTCAGTAAAATTGGTAGCTCATCTTGCAGGAAATTGTTTCGGGTTTAGTTTTTTCGAAGTATGTTTTATCTTCCACTAATGAAATCTCCTTTCTAGTTTTATGAAAGAGCTCCTTGCACCATTATGTGCACGTTTTTATTACACCTCATAGTTGAACTCTTTCTGGAGAGGATAAATTATGAGAGGAAAATCTTTTGAATAACTTGATTGTTTCAGTTCTTTATGGCTACACCGCGGCTCCCACTGAGGCGCCTCTAGACCAGAGCTACACCAGCGCTGGAAGCAGTAGAAAAAAGAAAAAGAAGCAAAATAAACGACGAGCCATAGAAATGAATCAGGTTTGTTTTGTCGACGCTTTGTCTGGCTTTTAATGGACTACCTTTAAATTTTTTGTCCTAAAGACAAAGTCATTTCCTGTACGTACATGAAAAGAGTATTGTCTTTTCTATGATAAAGGACAGTAGTAGATCGCATCAGCTTAAAATGCTTTCGAGAAATGCACCTTGCTGGAAGAGGATTGCTCTTCAACGTAACGGATCTCGAAGATTTAGTGCTATTCAGTGTTATCCCTAATTGCTAGTAGTGAAATCAGCAACGCTTGTTCCTCGAGTCTGCTGTAAGTTTATTCTTCTCTTTTTCTGCATTTTTTGCCGAGTATACGAGCGTGATGTACTACCGACCTTTTTTGCAAATGTTTTCGTCACTGTTTCTTGCTTCTCTCACCTTTTCGTCTCTTCCAGATGCTTAGTCTGTTTATCCGCCCATTGTAGTAAAGAGCAAACAAAGTCAACCAATATACTGAAACTTGGCTCTCTTGTAGTACATGCATGAACTCAATCTTCAACGAGATGAATTGAGCAATACCTTGTCAGTATTACTCGTGTAATGTAGGTGTATCAATTGTTTTGTAGTGTCATTTTTTTTTAAATGTGTTGCTCGTTACTGAAAAAAGGAACTGAATAGTCAAAAGCTTTTCAATTGGTGGTCTAATTGGACTGAGAATAAACGTTAATTTCATAATATTCCTACCGTACTGCAAATGCAGCTTATTCGAAGCCAGATTTTTGTTCACCCTTGTACTCTATTAATTCAGCATTTTTTTCCAGAGTAATTATATGGACGCAGATCTGTACGCCGGTGAGCCGTACGTTACTACTCCTGACGGCTTCCTCCTGCCAATGGATCCTACCCAGTTGTGTCAGTACCCTCAGCCTGGCCCTTTGTACATGCCAGCAGTAGCTCAGTACCCTTTCTCCGTTCTACTCCCTGGAGAAGTGCCTCATCAGTACCAACCGGTCGCAGATGAAGGTTTTGTCTCAGTGGAGCACACACCACAGCTACCAGAACATGCTCCTGAACCCTTATGTTCTGACTGCGTTGTTAGGAATGACGCCAGTGAAAGTAATTTAGCCACTCAAGAAGATTGCTCCAAATTTGGACCACTGGAGGAGACTGAGAAGCTTCAAATTGAAGAAATTCTCAGTGAAGAACCAATTCTCTCTAGCGCTGAGCCCAGCGTAAGTACGTCTGAAGCCAGTGTAAATGAGACAGATGAAAAGCATTCAATCGTCCAAGGTCAGGAAGATGCCGTTCACGAAAATCTGGCAGATGGTATGACGCCTTCAAAAACTGAAACAAAAGAGCTCGAGGACGTCAAAGCTGTTGACGAAAGGATGTCGCCTTCAATTACAGAAAATACTGAACAAAATGAAGCATCTACCTTTCCATGTGAGGATTTTCCAGAAAGACAAGAGTCGATAGAAACTGAGCGATGTACTGAAGTCATTCCACCGGAAATAATTGAGTGCATGCCTGCATTTGATTCTCTTCAGCCTGAACCATCGAAAGACGATTCCAGTGACTCTGAACCGTGTAGAGATGAAAACATTGATATACAAGAATGCAAGAATTCTGTCACATGTGAGTCATCATCCATGCTTTCTCAGTCAAGCCCAAATGGTGTAGAAAAGTTACCAGTATTTTCCGATTCACTAATGTCTGATCATTCTACGACAGAAGATAAAGTCAATGAACCAAATATTAACCCAATAACTTGTAGGCCCGTTTCTCACATTGGCTGCTCAGGTTCAGAAGAAAATAATTTATCTAACGTTACATCCAATGTCACTTATGGCCCTGAGCAACTTATGACGGCTGCTTGTGAGGAAGAAAGCCAGAGAGAGAATGCAGAGAAAACTACCAAAAGCTCGAACCACATTCATAACTCGAGGATAAGAGATAATGACCGTTTAAATGCAAGCATTTTGCGGTGTGCCCGCGATGAAGCGTTGGAGTCTATCGCAGAAGAAAGTTCTGGCAGTTTGTCAGACTCTTCAATTAGCAGCGAGGAGCCTGAACTTTTGAGCCAACTCACCGCAGAGATGGAGTCAGCTCTTTCTCTCCTTCATTCAAGAGAAGAAAAGATAGAATTGCCTGTGACTCAAGCAGTGAAACGGTGGATACGTGAAGTTACCCCAGAAAAAATTTTCACTCTGACTTCAGTTGATGAGTCTTGTGTGAGTGTGCTTGGTCTTGATGAAAGTACTAGCAGTGAAGATGATTATTCTGAGGATGAGTTTCTCAGTAAAGATGATTCTAAGTGTAGCCCATCATCGACTCTGCTTAGTTCTACTCAAAATGATATAAGTTTGGAAAAGTCGCCAAAAAACGTGAAAGGCAACCCTTTCGGCTGTGCTCAATGCAGTAAATTCCGCACTGATGCCATAACCAAAAGGGTTGCCGATTGTTCTCCCGAGCTCGATGTTTTGGAAGATTATGACGGTTGCAGCAGTGTCAGCAGCCTGAGTCAAGGCCCTCTTTTCTCTAATTCAAATAGTTTAGAATCAAGTAAATCATCCAGTAGAACAATAACTCCTTCAAGGAGTTTGAGTGAAGGTGAGGATATTGTTGATGTTGAAACGGAAATCTGTCGATGTCATCCTAGTAGCTACAAGAAATACTATAAACTCGCTATCGAGTTGGATGAAAGTCCTCCACGGACCACAGGCTCCCAGTCTCCAAATGGCTTCGCACATTCTCAAGCTTCATCTTCAGAGGAAGTCTTACCATTAGCTGCTGAAATATTGCGTTCACAACAGCATGCTTCTTTTAGTTTGGGCAGCGATGCAAGTAGTTCAACGACTACTAACTCACTGCTGTTGAAGTCATCTTCCACATCTTCATCTGTCACCAGCAGTGGTCTCGGATCATCAGTTGCCACCACGCCGAACAGCTCACCTCACCGCCTACCACTTCATTCTTCTGCTCCTCGCTTCCCCTTCATCCTGCTGCCTCCAAACGTGGGGGCAGAAACTGGATCTGCTTCGCTCAATAGCATCCACTGCTGTTCCATCATGTGACGTGATGTGCCTTATTCTCCTCTTTGTGTTCTCAGCAAATAAGGTTCAATAAGGAGCGCCGTCAACACTATACACTTGCAGTCTACAATGCAGCTTTCGCTTCTGATGAGCTCTATTTTGTCGCCTCTCACTCGCCTCGGCTACTCATTTAGCGGTCTTCATTAGTATTTATGTAGCTTATTACCTGGTTACTCGACCCGCCTGCCATCCTTCATTCGCCGAACTCATTAACTATTTTCGAATATGCAAGTGCAAACAACTTATTCTTAAATGATTTGAGCTTAGTTTTAGGTGTTGTTCTAGGCATTAAGCGTATAGTATAAGGATATTTCCAAAGTGGAAAGTTTCGTTGAAAAAGACAGAACTATTTTTGGTGCTAAGCTCCCTGGCACGTGACATCCTAACCGGCCCGCGTTATTCTTGGACTTGAGTGAGCAACAGAAATGTTTTTACATACTTTTCTAATAAACTGTGAGCTTGTCCTGGCGTCTTTGTCTCTATGAGATTTCTGAGGCCGTTGTTGAGACTATTTATTAAAATATTTCATTCATGTCTACGAAACTAGCTCTGTTGTTATAAAGTTTTGTAACATTACCTTAAGGGGCGCTCTGGTTTGCTCTGCCATGGTGTTTGTTGGATCCCTGATACTTCATATTTGCGTGCATGAGCCTGGCCGGTACTTGAGGCCAGTGTAATTTTAACTATAAAACCTTCGTTCGGAAATGGTGGACCATTACCCAGATGGGGCACAGTTGTGTTCCACAGAATCCTGACTACCTAATTTCTTGAGTAATTTTATAGAAACTCTGACATGTTACCTCGATGGGGATAAACGAACGCAGTTCTGAATAGCTGTCGAATAGCGAGGTGCTCTTATTTTCCGGCAAAAACTTCAAAAATAATTAATATAAAATGTTGGTTTGATGGGTGATATGAAGTCATTGACCTGGTAAATAGTAGTTTATAATTCTTCAAGGGCTTCAGGATCCGCTTTTGTACTGTATTTCCTCATTTGCTGAACCTGAAGAAGTGTAGGAGTCGCTTGTTTACTCGCAGTCAGGCCTGCGTTGTTTGTAGCCTATCAATGTGTAGCTTGTAGTGCAGAAATTGAACTTAAGGGACAGCAAACCTAGCATGAATACCAACGCTTAGCTTACAAATAAAATGATCAGGGCAAACTTTCACCTTATTTCAACCGCCGTCACTGCACTTGTAATTATAAAATGGCTTCTATTGTATCGCTGTCATATTTGGTTTCCACATAGATGTCAGTTACTAATTGTAATGGAAGTGTAGGTATTTAATCAGTTCACCTTAGGTCAAGATTTTGGACAGTGTTTGCTGTGCATTCTTAGCGTCTTTTCAGTTTTGTTGACTATGTAGAATGTGTCGTTGTGGGTGCTTATACCGTCGAGCTGGTGTTGGCGTTCAATGAAGCTGTCATCCGTAGCGCATCCGTGCATTTAGGTAACTTGTGATGAAACTGCCTCTAGTGTTTTGGCTGTCCCTGTCCTTGGTAGTGTCATAGCTAATCTTATCAATAAATAATAATACACTTGTAGCTGTAGTATTTTTCTGCCTGGAGATATAATTTAGATTAGATTGTTCCTTATTGTTACTGGTTTATTGTTGATGGAAAACTCAAATGTTGTGTGCTTGTTTTCCTGTGCACGACGGAACTTTTCATCTGTGACTCATTGCTCAACCTCTTGCCCTGATGTTGAACGAGGTAGGAGCGACTGATTCAATTTGCGCCGATATATGATGGGTCTGATTTTTTCACTACATCAAAACAGAAAAAATCGTATAGCAAATATCTTGAAACACGGAGAAGTTTGCGACTACCATACACTATAACACAACTTTGGGAGGACCCCGTGACGGTGGCGTGCTTCTTGCGTGATGCTGGCTACCTGAGCTGACAGGAGCTGGGGAACAACAACAACAACCATAAAAAATGTAGTCTTTTAATTTTTGCTACTCCTAAATGATCTAAGATGGGAATGGTTTATAATTGTTCATAAGATAACATAACTGAACAATTCAAAGTTCGACAGTGTTGCCCTCATACATCTACATCAGAATACCTGGACAAAAGTGCAGACCTATTCTCTGATTCTCTACCAACACGAGGTCTCTGTGTCTCACTGGCTTCATGAAGTAGTAAACATGGTAGTCCGATGTGTAAATCGTAAATTAAACATTGAGCACATTAAAATGCACTACAAATTCAATACAATGAGAGTGAGAACATAATTTAAAATAGAGGCAATGTTTTTTGTCTCATTCTTCGGACCACCTCTGATCCTACTACTGACGGACTTACCGAAGCAGAGAGAATGTCTTTAACTCTAGCAGATATTTAACCATACCGCTCCTAGTATGCGCTAACTGGTGGGTGAATGTGAATGTGTTCAGATCTTTAGGAATGTTTCACTCACCTATTGCTACTATTCTATTATTTTCTGATTTATGATTCTTAACAGTTTACGTTATAGTTCATGCTGTGGCTCGAAAGAGCAGATTAATTGTCTTATTCTTGTCAAAATTATGTTATCACCCAATTCCGTGATGAGAACTTTCTTTGCGGTGGTGTAAAGTAAATTGAGTTTGCTAAGACCATCATCTAATAATTGACAATCTACCTAAAAAAATGTTGAAAACTTTTACTAGAATACCTTGAAGAAGCTGTTGCATTTCGACCTGATTAGTGACAGTGGCACTTCTAAAGTTTGTCTCCAACTGATCCATTGTAATTAACTTCTTCAACAGTAAAGACAATATGTCCTACTTTCTGTGCTCCATTGATCGATATCTTCTAGTGCTGTCGCAGGCCACCACTACCATATTTTGCAGACTCATGAATGAAAAGAAATACACCGCTAAAATATATTTTGTGTGTTGAAGCATTTGTTTCAATGTAGATTCTAGAGAATAGGTTTTTACATAGGAAATAAAATGTTTAAAATACTCTTGGTTAAATTTGAAAATCAATGTCAGAATAATTGTTTAGGATCGCTTAGAGAGCACATAATACTTAATGTCCCTTGCAGAAATGAAGCAACAAGACTAAATGCATGGGTATCTCAGCTATACTGTTACTGATAACGTTACTGTAGATTTGCCTCTGTAGAACGGTTACACGGTCAAGTTTGAAGTCAAAGGTTTCCGCGTTTACTCCTGCAGAGTAAAGCAGCTCAAGTTTTCAGTGGAGATGTTTATGGTAGTCGAATTAATTCTTGATCGTCCTGAAGAGTTACAATTGGCATCTATGTAAGAACTCAGCTCAGTTTTGCGCTGTGCGTAAATACTGACTAAATTTGAGAGCTGAAACGAACAGAATCAAAAGATTAGTTAATTTTCCCAGGTAGAATCAATTAGACAGAAACGTGTAAATAATTATGAAAATTGTGTTCCAACCATTTACTAAAATGCAGCCTTAAAGAGAGAAAAATACAAGCATTGAAAAGTCAATACGCTAGTTACAGCTAACTTTTACTATAGTTTCATTGTTTTTGACACCCTGTCAACATAAAAAAATTACTAGCTTCATGGGGAATTAATTTTTCCGAATTTTTACAATCTAATTCATAAAGATTCTTTCAGTACATCTTCAAATACAATATGAAACCATTTCGAGCTACTTCTAAGGAAAATTTTCAAAATTGCTTCGGATATAAGGCTGTGAAACCATCTCATTCACTCTGTCTTTAAAAATGTTTAGGTCACCTTTCGAAATTACTGACATTGAGATAGGTCTCATTGAGTTTAAAGCATAGATGAAAATTTGAAATTTCAGAGTTTACTAACTTCCACCATTGAGTTCAACCATTGACCGTCTTCATACGTTAAAAATTTCAATTACTTAAAGCCAGAAAATTTAGACAAAACAGTTTCAAATAAAAATTAAGACAGTTGCGGTGGAGGTCTGATGCAGAAGAAACTAATGTGTGTGATGTTGAACACGTTTCCTGCGATTACCTAGCTGGTGCAAATCTTTATTTTGTATAAATAGTCACTAGAAGGCTCTGAAAAAATTTACAGGACCTAACCTAAGTGGCCCACCGTTGGGTCACTTCGGAGGAAATGTGTTAACTTTAAATGTGACCAGCTCTCATTCACAAGTCACAGAAAAGGTAAAGGCATCCCACTATCATATTGCTAGTAGCCTCAGAATAGTGAGCACATGTGCATTTTTTCGCTATTATGTATGTTGGTCTGTGACCATCCAAATGTCAATTTGTGCTGAAAATGTTGAAGTTTGTTGAGCGTCCTTTGTGTGTTACTCAAACTCGTTGTTGTTCAACGTAACTGTTGTGTCCGGGGCGCAAGATTATCTTGTTACTAGGTGTAGGCTGCGAAGTTTTACTTCTAATTTGCCTCCTGAATTTTCATGCGGTGTCACATAAAATTGAAAGCATTTCATTCATTTCCTTAACACACCTGGTAACAGAAGTGTCATGTGTCTTGAACTGCTTTGTTGCTGATGACATTCTGTAACATGAGATCTCAGGTAATCCATGAGTTTCTGAGAAGAAAGTGTACAGTGAGCATTAATTTAGGGTTAAGGCAAGGCAAATAATAGATACTTTATCATATACTTTTTTTCAATGATAGAGCAACGTTTCTGACGAGATGCATCCGATTCGATTTAATTAATTGATTACAATCTGCGGTAAGAAGAACAGATGAAGATGAAGTATTATGCAAAGTCATATGTTTGGTAATAACATACATTTCTAGTTAGAAGCTTGGGCACTTACTCCTGGTAACTAATATGGAAACCAAACACGTGAATTTTTTTGAATTTTGACCAGCTTGCAGAGTTCTGCCCGTAAGAATAGCACTGCAACCGCTAGTGCTTTCTAAACTCAGTTATCACAGAAGGTTTGACTGAGCCTCCGCTTTGTAGAATCGGATCAGCTAGTCCTGGAATGCATTAGGTCAAACTTGAGTTGCCCAATATAATTTTCTCATTTTGTACCTATGCTTTCGATAGAAATTGTCGAACCTCTGCTGTGATGAAAAGTAATGTTCTCACCCCAAAGAGGGTTGAACGAATTGAGTTTTCATGCAATCAGCTCATCTCGGACACGCCCGGGGATACGTCGTCAAGTGGCTCCTGGATGTAGATTCTGCAAAAATTTACTAGCAGCTTTTTTATGGACCAATTGCAGTAACATCGCTCGGTAGCAGTTAATGTTGAACGAGCATTCGTGCAAAGTTTAACTGCATTGTTTGTAAAGCTCCAACCAAGAACTTGAAAGATTTGCCTCCAGTCGCAGTTGAACAAACACGATGTATCCCTGGACTCTATACCTTCGTGGTCCAATTTAACTGGTTAGTTTTATGCTGCATCTCTGAAGCTATACGTATATCAAACTGTATAGTCGTAGTTCCGTCGTTGTTATGCCGCCCTAGATGACCATAAGTTAAGTCACTCCTTCGGGGTTCATCTTGGCGTGATTCCTGTAGCTTGAAGCTGTTGAAATTCAACGAAATTGTTTGCATTAAAATAGTCGAATATGACTGTAGTTGCTTCTTGGCTTTCGTTGTTTTTCGTCTTAGGTCTTGTTCCGAAACCTTTCCACTGCTTCAGGGTAGAAATATGTAGTACCGTTGCACTTCGAGTTAACAAACCTAGATATCTCATAGATTTGACCAGGTGTTTTATTAAAGCGTTATATTTATTTCGTGAAATTTCGTTTAAATATAATTTAGATTTAGTCCCTCTTTTTATTTCTGTATAATGAATTACTCAAAATTGGTTCTTGTCGTTTTATGGTTTTCCAAATGTAAGAACCAAATGTAAGAAACATGGACTTAATGTCCACTTTATTTGGACGACTGTAAACTTTTTATTATCCGTGGTGAATTTTTGACAATTTCGTAAGTCATAATTTAAAAAACTAATTTGCTCGTAAACCACCAGCAATCTTAATTACACGTTTGGGTAGTTTCTTAGAAATAATCGTTAATGAATACGGGCAGCACTAATTTTAAAATCTTTTACCTGAATTTTTTATGCAACAATCACAAAAAGTAAATTTCAGTAGACTGTATTTATTCCTGACACAGAAGCTTTGGAAAATGTTGGCTCAGTTTTCACATGATGTCTGGTGCCCGTACTACAGAGAATGAGTGCGGCTAGACTCCAGCAGAACTCGGCTACTGTACGGCCGTTCAAGCATGTATTTACTCATTAAACATTAAACTTTCTAACTGTCTCGTGCAGCCTCAATATGGACTTCTATTTCTACTAAAGTGGAGTACACCTTAGCACCAGTAACTTCTCCGGATTTTACAACCACTTGAATAAAAGTTTCGATGCTTGGGAACAATCATTAAAGAATATTGTAGCTGACATTGATTTGTTTCCAACTTCACAAACGTTTACTTTCTTTTCTGAGTATGAGAGTTTTTCAATGCTATTTATCGTTTTAGTTTTTTTTAAGGAAACTGTTTCGAGGAACAGACTTAGGTTGTGTTCACGTCCGAAAATATCAATGGTATGACCGTTCTACTTGTTTTGAATTCGAGCAATAGTGTATGGGTCGGAGCATAAAATTGAATATAAGTTCTTTCTCCCTGATACAAACAAAAATTTTGCTACTCTGTACACTTGAGCTTTTAAGGGTCTGTTCCAAACAAGTCTGGCATCGGGAAATACAACTTCCTGCAACTTGAAAATCGAAGGCTGTTCCAGTTATGCGTTACCTGAATGTTCTATTTTATTACGAGCGGTTAAATAATTCATTAATATCCTCATCCGTTTCAAATAAAGCGTGTTATGAAGCAAACATACTCACGACACAGGAAACCTCAATACCAACGATTGTTTATATTCATTGTAACACTGTACGATTCCTTCGTGCCCGCATTTCTTTGTGCCATAGATTTTTTATTCGACGTGTTGTTTAGTGTCGTTTGTTTTCTTGAGAATGCAAAGCAGCTTCAATACTTTTTTATTCCTGTGAAATTTCTAAATGTTTTTGTGTTGCAAGACACCGATGCGTCCTCTCAGCTCAGCTCAAACACGGAGCACCTCATGTGACAAATTGCTCTTGTGTAGGTCTGTCAACATGAAATATTCCGTTCCAAGTGTGTTTTTCTTTCTAACAGGTTAATATATCGCTAATTTCTTTTAATCAAATAGTCTTGCATCTCGTGTTTTTCTCCGTATGAATCTTACATCATATATATTTTTCATTTATTACAAGTCGAATATTATGTATTCTTTTAATTTCTTAATAGTCTAGCTTCATATATATTTTTGCTTTCTTTACAAGTTCTACATCACGTACGTTTTTTTGTTCACTACAACTTTTGAATTTTAATATTTTTGACATATTGAAAGTTTTGCTACACGGTTATTCTTTATGTCTAAGAAGGCTTGCATCTCGTATACAGTATCCTTTGCTGCAGCTCTTGCGTCGTATACACCTTTTCATCACTGTCTGTGCGTCTGAATTCAATTTTAGGTCATAGGACGGAAGTAAACTGCATGCTTCCCGTCCAGAACTCGTTTCGTCTGTATCACTATGGTTGCAGATATGGCATTCGTTGGCAACATCTCTTGTATATTTTGCACACTTTTGTTTAGAAAACATGTCACTGGTATTACGTGTGGTCCTAAAACCCATGCCCTGTGTTCCCACGCTATTCATCTAACTTGTCGATCTGTTGATTTCCTCCTGCCCGCTCCGGCAGTGCACTCGTAATCGTTAGGAGCATTGCGTTCAGGCCACACTTGTTTTTCTTTTGTAATAATAGGGTGAATAAATATTGTTGTATTTTGCGAAGTGTGTTTCATTTCTCCCACATGTGATTAGTGAACGATGAGATAATATGAAAATCACGTCGATATCTATTACATGCACAAAAATTCAACCTTGATTCCAATTTTTCACAGGTATCTACTTTTTCTAGACACTTTTTTAACTTGTAATCGAGAAATAGTATCTTCAGAAGAGCAACAGATCGTTAAGCAAAAGAACTTGAACGTTTTCAGAGTTCAAACGTAAAAAAGGACAAAAACGGCTATAGTGTTACAGCAAT
>VCRD01000969.1:40226-55931 GCA_006783055.1 Trinorchestia longiramus | reverse complement strand
AAAATAAATCTCCATACATGACCTGCCGGGCTGGACCAAAGTAAGAAAATTCAGCACGCTCCTTTTAGAAGTTGACTGAAATTTATCAGCTCAGAATCAAAAATCTTGCTCGAAATAAGTTAGAGAGAAGAGAAATTGGTCACAGGATCTTTAGGAGCTGTAAATAGGGACGAGGCATCAGTGACCCACCGAGGGCCAAATTCTTCGCTGATCTCCTTTCAAACTTTGGTCACTTAGATAGTTCGATGAGAGCGTTGTAAGTATAATGAACTTTTCAGCCTTATGAATGCAGTTACTTCTGATCACTATACAATAATTTGCACTAATTTATGAAGAGAAAAAACAATTAATGAAATAATGGTCTGAGCGAATGGAAGCACGATGCCTTAGAAATGCATTAAAGAATAGTAATCTTAATCAAGATTCCTACTTAACAGAGCACAAAGAGCTTGCCACTGGTGAGAGCTCTGGCATTATGTCCAGATGGTGTTCTGTACAGTTATCTCTGTAAACAGCAGCCTGTAGAAAGTGCTAGATGGCTTCACCTCATATTGCCCAATACGAAATAACATTTATTATTATACTGTTGTTTGTCATTCACTACTCAACAGTCGGATACAGTTGCTTTAGTGACAGAGGGTACTGTGGACTGACGGAAAGAGATAACGTCTTCCCAGTATTTTTCCTCAAACTTTAGCCGAAGCCAAAATTAGTTTTTTGCTACTCTATGTTCTCTGGCGATCTGAAAGAAAGGCTTCAAGATGTGCTGAAACTGAAATGAATGCACGCTATTTATAACTGAAACTCGGTTTCTGGACGCCCCTCCCGTACCTCCCGAATCCCGATGACAAATTTACTTCCTTTGTGCTAGTGCGCACAAGAAAGTAATTTAAAACGACTTACTCTTCAAGAAAAATTAAACATAGAATGGTTTAAATCAATTTGAACCATATTTTATCACTTGCATTTATATTTTGTTCTGTTATTGCGAACAGACAGTCATTTCATGATTCATGATGAACATCATAGAAGAGATTAATACAAAGTATAGCAGCTTGGATTTTTAGGACCGGTTCTAGAAACAGGAAACATCACGTCTGTTCCTGAGACCCTTGAGACAAGGCCAGAATAACAGTTTTCCCATCATGATGGGGTCATGACGGGTTAATGGCAACTTAACAGTTTTCCCAGTGTGATAGGGTCGCGGCAGGTTAATGGCAACGTAACAGTTTTCCCAGTGTGATGGAGTTGTGGCAATAAGTGTTTATAATGAATTGAATGTCTAATTGATATCAAATTGGTTAATTCATGTATATAAAAGGGAAAAAGCTTTTCTGCCTACTTTTAATTGCACAATGATTGATTGGTGATGAGTTCATTTCTCTCTCATAATTTAAGTCATCTTGGTTCAAGGCATGGTTTTTCTGCATGCTGTCCTTCCGCTATATTTCAATTGATACTTATAAATAACACAATTAATTAAATCTAAGAAACATGGGTAATCGCACTTGAGGTTTCTAATCCTCTGAATACATGAAATGTTAAAAGGTTCCCTATATTTCTTTTCAGTGGCCAAATGAGGGGATAATGATACACAGGAAATTTAATACATGTTATTCTAAATATCACAGAATGGGAAATGCGAGTTACCTACCACATTTCGGCATGTGAACGACACATGATGTCCTATTAAACAGTGCACTAATGCAGATCAATTACATAGATACTTGATAGCTGAATAGTTAAGTGAGCACACAGAACAATTTAGTTAAATCAATAGGCGCTCACATTATATAACGAGATTTAACCTGACGCTAACCTCGATTACATTGACAATATTAACATTAGAACTTGCCCTTACACTAGAGATTCGTTGCTGATGACGGGCTTCGATGTTTAACACTCACGATTATAACACCTTAGCAATAACGCTAATTTTTCCCCTTCCTTTCCTTGCTGTTGCACAATTAAATCTTTCCCTTTGTACACGGGTGGGTGCACGTGTAAAATCTGCTGTCATTCATCGGTGTGATTATTAATTTAATTTCCCTTTAATCACTTCTACACCTAATCCACCCATACCCCTAAACCTATACCTATGGCCTAGATTTCGCTCTAGCTGCAATAGCCTACATCGCTGTCTAGGTCCAGTTCCCAAGTCCCCTCATCTATCCTTCGTACCGTTTATATATGAGCTTTGCTCCTCCCATGTATCTTTTCTATTTTCTAATCTCCCTATTTGTTAAATGGTCTGAAATATGTTTCTGAACGCCTGTAATATACTCCGCCTACTTTGTGATCAACATGAAAGTTACACGATTGCGTGATTCTTGAGAGTAACAAGGTCTCTACCATAAATCTGTTTGTGTTTGATATTCGTTTTAGCTTCGTAACCATAAATCGCGACTCTTCTCAAACACTACTGTTTATGTTTCCTCTGCCCTCGAGCTCACCTCTCAGTTAATTGTTTATTTTTGTGAGTCGGTGCCCCATCGCCGCTCCACACTTGATACCCTGTTCCTCGTATGATACACACACCTAATACATATACATACCTCATACATCGCCTTTAATATGCAAACCTATGAGATACACACACCTGATACATATACCTCATACATTGCCTGAAATATGCAAACCTATGACTGTATCATTACTATCATGACAGGGTTATGACAGGTTAATGGCAACTTAACAGTTTTCCCAGCGTGATGGGTTATGACAGGTTAATGGCAATTCAACAATTTGTACAGAGTGATGGGATCATCACAATGCAAACTCATCATTGTAAACAAAATGACAGATTTCACATACGTTAATTCAAATGACACAATTTGCTTTCGTTTCTTCAAATAAATAAGCTAGTTGCGATTAAAATATATAAGCACAACACAAAAAGCTGATTTGTCGTGGCTGTTCAGCTCGCAAAGAAATCACAGTTCAATGCACGTAAGCAGCAGCGACGCAGTCACAGTTCAGTTCACACAAGCAGCAGCGGCGCAGTCACAGTTCAGTTCACACAAGCAGCAGGGACGCAGTCACAGTTCAGTTCACACAAGCAGCAGCGACGCAATCACAGTTCAGTTCATGCAAGCAGCAGCGATGCAAAATTCAATTGCAAAAGAAAGCATGCACTTTTTGAACAACATATATGTATTCTTTTTTTAATCGAACAGCGCTCGATATATTCAATAAACACATCTTTAACTAGACTGACTTGGTATGCATTAACTAGGCTGAAATAAAATGCAACACTAAGTTACTTGAGATATCATTAAAAAGTTACAAAGTTTTTATCACATGAATTGAAGACGCAGTCAGAAATTTGCAAACATTTTTACACGTGCAGAAATTTCTCATTAAAAAGTGTACAGAATCACTAGCATTACGACGATCGTTTTTGCGCGACAAATATTTTACATCTAGAAAAATTCAGAAATATCGGAGACAAAAGGTGTACTAGTTGAGGCAAGGTTCATGAACAAGCTAGGTGCTGGTTGAGGAATAAGAAGAGATGCTGGTTGAGGCAAGGTTGATGTAGGCTACAGGCTGAGGTGCTGGTTGAGGCAAGGTTCATATGTAGGTTGAAGTTTTGGTTGAGGCAATGATTGAAGTACGAGATAAGATACTGGCTGAGCTTGTTTTTGCTCCAACTAGAACATACGCATAGCAACCACGCAGATGGTCCTGACGTATCCCGGTCGTCGTGGATCGTGAACTTGAAAGCTCTCTCGCTCCCTGCAAGCGTCAGAAGCAGGGTTGCCAGAATTGTTACGTTCGTAACAAAAGTGTTACTTTTTGCTCGCAAATCTTCATGTTGTTACTTTTGTTACGACTTTAACAGAAGTTGTTACTTTTTCAACATTCAAAGTTGGTTCATATTTCAAACGCATATGCAATGTATTCAAAACACGTTTTGTTCTGCTGCATCCCATCGCAGCACCGCTGTACAGTTCGATAGTATCATAGCTGGGCCAGTAGCAAGTAGCAGCATGAACTTAATTAGTTTTAGACGATTGCTGGAAAATTACGATTGACATAGAACTTGAGTTTATATTTTTTATATCATTTTTATATATCGTCAATGAAGCAAATTTTCGACCAGTTTTTATCAAATGATATATATCACGCAATTGATCCAGATGACATTAAAGTAGGGAAAACACTATCATTCCCCTTCCGTGGAAATTTCCAAATAATATATCAAAAACAAAGTATAGATAAATACCGATAGAGGGGAACTCACTTTAGAAGACACGTCTCACACAGATGGAAAAGAACCAGCAAGATTTTTGAAATGTTTCGAAAGAAATATTTCAAAAGAAAACACTGTTGTATCAATTCAAGAATAGCGTCATTTAGCGGGGATAGTCTTCGTTATACATTACTGTTCAAACTAATGCAGAGTCTACTCGCATTGCCACATTTTTCTGCGCGTTTCGAGTGGTCATTTTCTCTACTCAATATTATAGTAAAAATACAGAGATGGCAATTGAAATGTAGATATTACCTGCCTTTTAATATCCACTTTTGTATTCGAAATGTCAATTTGCCGACACTTTCTGTACACACTGGAAGCCTCCCAGCAATCAAATTGATAAAAGAAGTGAATGTATTCGACATTAACACGGATGTAGGAGCTACTTTTTGAAAGGTGAATAGAGATTTTTATTCTTTTATCTATGTATGCAGAGTAAATGAACATAGTAATGGAAAACGATTTTTGTTTGTGTTAGAATTTAGCGAACTAATCCAAAAAATTGCTATGCTTGATCAATGTTCTGTTAAAAATATATTATATAAGTTCTACTGCAAAAAATCTACAATTTTCATGATACAGAAGAAATATCTTCAATAAGCGCATAATGAGTTTAGCAACATATTGCAATAACTCATAATAGGGTATTGATATAAAAATAGTGCGATTATTTGGAAATTTTTTAAATTTGTTACGGTTTTGACAAATTTGTTACGTTTTGAGATTAGAAGTTGTTACTATTCACGAAAACCTTCTGGCAACCCTGGTCAGAAGAAGACCGGTTTCTTCAAAGGAAGGACACACTTGCATTGCTCAGTGATCCTTCTTTACTCTGTTCCCGTAGCAACTCCATTGGATTCACGCTGTACGAAGAGCTTGTGTAAGGTAAAATACAGGGTGCAGTAACATAACTTCCCATTTGTCTTAAGGAATTCCTTTCAAAAAAAAGGAAGTTAGGTTGCCGTACCCTATAGTTAAGTGTTTGAAACATGCAGCAGTAAACCTGCTAGAGTATATACGTCCCACATGTCCTTGGGGTATGACTTTTTTGTGACTTGTGGACTGCATTGTAACAAAATAGGTTGTGTGAATTTAATTGAATATATCCTGACAGTGAATAAAAATTTGATTCGTAGATGATCTTTTAAAAAACAAGTTCTTCTTTTTTTCGGTATTACAAAAAACTATTAAATTTAGAATTGAATTCAAAAAAAATTATCCTTTTCTAATTAATGCCTTTTCAATTAGCACAACATACTCAGACTGTTAGTGTTAAAAACCTGCATTGGTACACGATTGTACGTTTTTACGTAATCTCATTTTTCCCTTCTATTTCCATTAAAGTGGTCCTTATCTTTTTCAGAAATTTAAAGAGTCCCGAGAGTATGATCAGAAATACTCATTTTGAGGTAAAAAATCAATGTCTGAATTATTAAAGTTCTCAAATAATTATTCGATCAATGTTGGTCAATTCAAATATATATCTAATATGTGTAATAAGATGGAGGCTTCGGTAGATATATATTTGAATTGGCCAGGGCTGTTTGAATAGTGGTGGGATCGCTTCAATAATTCAGACACAGTTTTTACGACAAAAACAAAAATTTGAAAACTCCAAGATTCTTTGAATTTATGAAATAATTGTGATTACCGTAATTTACATTGAAGCAATACCCACTATAAAGTTCGTCTACGTCCTGTGATTCAAATTGTTACGTTATTGTGTAAAACAAAGTTCATTCTACTTCATGGAAGTTGTTTGTGTTGCGTTATCCTTGTTGAAGCTTAGTTTTCGCACGGTACTTCATATGTTATGCGGAATCTATTATAACTCCAAAAAATGCATATTATTTGACCAGAGCTGATAAATGGTGAAAATTCATTCAAAATTACTAAACTGATTTTAATACTGATGTTTGTATTTCATATTGGTACAACTCCAGCAAAATACACTGAAGCAAAGTCATACCTACGTTTCTTGTAGATTATTTTTGGTCTATCTAAGTAATTACCAATTTACTATGATTGTGTGAAAATCGGGACAAAAACGAAGGCATTTTGCCTGGCGTTTCCAACATTTTAGTTACTGCGTTACTGCATGTACTGCACGTGCATCAGTAAATGAACGTATTTTGCTCATGATTATTTTTAAATTCACTGTATAACGAATCTTTCGATGACGAGTTGAAATAGTGTATTCCACGACAGAGGGAGTCTATATTTTTAAAATATAATTTAAGCCCCACACAGTTTAGAACAAACAATTATGAACCATAAAAGGAAGCCAATAAATTCCAAATCCTCACCTTCATTTTCAGGAATGTGACCGTGAGGTTTCATGACTGAGTTCTGTATATCTTAAAGAATGTGTTTTGGCAATGACGTTGAGGTTGCGTTTTGAGTTATATATAATGTTTCACGTAGTTTCCAGTAAAATTTTCATGTAAACTAGCAAACAAAGGTTGTAAAGAAAGCTTCATTTTTCATACTTTCATTAGTTTAGCCTTTGAATTGATAAAGCTAATCTATGTAAATGAGACAGAATAATTCCTTTCATTTTCATTGATTTGTTATTTCCAGAAGTTTATTTTCGCTCGTTCATCACTACCAAGAGCACATGAACAGAGGAGAAAACATTATTTTCCCGAACTTAATAAAGAGCTAAATTTGATTAATCTTGTTTCAGGCAATATGCGCTTATATGCTTAACACTGTTATTCCCTAAATCTTCAAGTATCACAAATTCATGTCTGTTATTAATAATGAATTTTCTATTAAACGGGGAAAGCGATATTTTCTCATCGAGTTTTGAGGGAGATTGTATGTTAATACGAGCATTTCTAAATTTGGACTCTTTCTTTTTCAACGAATAACCGCAAGAAATTTTCCACAATTGTACCGTCTCTTATGAATCATATAAATGAATACGAGCTGTTTCTCGTTTCACGCCGTGAGCTCGCACTTATCGAGTTGAAGCTTAGGATCACACACATCCCAGGATCGTCGCATGGAGCTCACCATCACCCTTACTCTAAGAATGTTGACTTTAAGAATTTGAAAAACCAATGTACTAAATGTCTATGTACTGTGTACTTGATTGGAAATAAAGAGTGTTTTTTTATATACAGAATGTAGCAACATAACTTCCGCACCCTGTACACTGAAGCTCACGCAATCAAAGTTCAGAAATGATATTATGGATCAACAGTGAAGCTTACATATATCCCCATATATAAGAGATATTTTTCGCAAGAACGCAATCACTTTATTCGGGCTGGAAATTTCTAAAATTGTGTTCATGTTCTTAGGACGAATACTATTAGGTTGGTCCCTACAGAGATGGAAGGCTACAAGGGATAATACAAGGTGGGACATAATCTTTGTTGTATCTTTCCAAATCAATTTTAATAATTATTATTTCATAAACATTACCCAATGTAATTTTATAAAATCAATTACCATGGATAACCTAATTTTTTGCTGAACAATCAGTTATTAACTATTGACAATGTCTGTTGGATTGATGCAAAAGCTCATTATAAAGAAGCATGAAATGAGACTGAGTCCATCTGAAATATTCAAACTGGGAGAAACCTACAATCAATAAAATACTAATAAAAAGAAAAAGTGAAGTCTGCTCTTCTCCTTATCAGAGAATTACAGTTCTAAAGTACAACTTGAATTAATGCTGGGAAAAATAGCTTAGTAGTGTAGTTCGTGCGGTTAATAAAGACTTTCCTAAATGACTTCGCAAAGTAGGGAGCGGAAAAATGAAGCGTTTCGAATAATTTTTTTATAGTCGTAAATTCGTAAATTACTTACTACTCCCATCAGTCGGAAATATTTTCTACACGAGGAGAAAACTCTCCGCGTTTTAGTGTCTTTTAATGAATTTCTGTTCTGAGAACAGTAGACGATCGTCCACAGTGTGTTGAACACAAATTTTAACCTTCAATAAATAATGGGGTAACAGATAATATAATTTTGTCTTTTTCCTTTTTTAGATCCTAATTAAATGTTCTTAAATTACCCGCACGATATGGCACACTATCAAAATTCAGCAAGACAATGCTCGACCACACATACATTCAACTGATCGCTTATTTACGGAAGCGTCGGAAAAATTAGGGTTGAATATTGAAATTGTTAACCAGCCTCCAAACAGTCAAGACCTGAATGTACTTGAGCTCGGCTATTTCAATTCAATCCAATCCCTTCAACATTAAAAAGCACCACGTAACGTTGATAAATTAATTGAAGCAGTGACAGATAGCGTTAAGGAATTAGAGAGATCACCATTGAACAACATTTTCCTTACATTGCAGCAGTCAATGGAACAGATTATTTTGGCTTATGGTGGCAACAATTACAGGCTTCAGCATCTGTCTAAAGTACATCTAGAAAGAAAAGGAATTCTTCTAAATTCAATGCTGATCTCAGAAAAATTAAAGAACGAATTTACAAGTATAGAGTGAATATAGTGGCAGATATATTTCTTCTATTGATACATTATCAATTTCATGTTTTTAATTACAATGTAGAGTTTGTGTTCCGTTATTTATCTTATTAAAAATATCATTCATTGATGTTTATTCATTATCAATTTAATGTACTGAATTACAGAATAAAGTTTATCTTTTTGTTACAACCAGTAGTTTTTAAGTATCATTTCTAAAAGGTTTACAATTGTTTTGGAGCAAATATTTCCGACCAACTTCAACATTGATATGGACTAACTATTTCCAACCGGAGGGAGTATTATTAAAACCAGGCTTTGAAATAAATTCATTTTTTCAAGAAAAAAAGATTGTTCATGTTTTCTAACAGGACTTATGCGCCACCCTGTAATTTACACTCATATTGATTACTTTTCAGTGGCTGATATTTTTTCATGACTGCAAAGTGTTTTTGTTAGTAGTATCGATAGATTAGGCTATGAAATTATTTATAAAATTGTTTTTAACGATCACATGCGGTAAAGACTCTGAGAGGCTCATTCCTCTTTTCATGAATAATGAAAGAAATAAAAAATTATCAAAGAAGGTATACCCTAATTTCCAGTTAGAATATTCACACGACCTCGAACCGTTGTCTGGAAAGTTACCCTTTTGTCTCATACTAACATTTTATGATTTGAGTTAGATTGCCAATTACATTAGCGACAAGTATGTAAATAAATAGCTAATTAAATCTGACATATATTTTTAACACCTGTCTTAACGGTAATGCTGTCACCTTGCTGCTTTCGACTGCTCTGGATTAGAGAAACCGTTACTTTCATCCCATTTGTAACAGAAGGTATATTCAACGAGCATGAAAGTATCTGTCATGCAAAAGCGATGAAACTCCCTGATACTTTCTACACGCAAAATATGTAACCTATCACATTGCATTGTTCAGAACAGACTTTTTTTCATAGAGATCGCAAAAAAGTGAGGAAAATGTTCAAAGCACTCTTTCGATAATTATCCACTTCTCGTATTTTTCTGTTTGTATTTGTAATGCGCGGTAAATTTAGAAACAAGCTTATTAAGAAACGTTTTTACGAGTTTTGGTGCAAATCCCTGATACATTATAAAAAACAAATTCATAAACGTGTATTGCTTTGCTATCCAAATGTTTACAAACATTTACGATATCCTGTTCTCATGACATCAAGAAAGCATTTCCTGCAGATGAGAAGTGCAGCCTGGAGGTGCTTGACCTATGCCTGTTTTTAGAAGCAATAAACGGGGTTCTCAAAACCCGTTATCGCGACTGGTAAACTTGTCTTACAAGTTCTGTGCTTTCGAGTCTATACTAAATTATCTGTAAAATACTCTCTGCTCAATTATCTGTTATTATATTGCTCATAAACAGCTCTCAGTAAAGAATTAATGCTTGAGATGTGTATGTCTCCAATATCTGAGTGGTGAGGACTTTGAAGTGCGTTGTAATGAGGTATGAGATGGGCAAATGTTAATTCGTCTCATTAAATTTCGGAATGAACGATTCGTTGCAAGACTAAATTATACAGTTTCTCTCCTTTTGCATTTTCTTTGTTATGCACTGCCCTCTTGTAACTCACGCCCATTCAGTAATAAATGATCATTCAGCAAACTGAAAATGATGAACTAAAAAATCTTCGACAGAAATTTCATTGTATGCAACATTTAATAAAAGCTTACTGATCTATATTTTCACTTATATTTACATACACTTATTCGTATGCACAGTGCATCTCTGCATAATATGCATCATATTTACGTAGAGTACGTTTTTAAAGCAACAAGATCACTGGCAGCAAGAAGGAAGTAAAAGAATAATTTCTTTTGCTTTCAATACAGTCAGAAATAAATGTCATGTCTACGGTTTTAACTCAAAAAATACTCTTATTCGTTGGGCCACAAAAATATATCAGATATTGATATCATAATTTGAAAATTTGTGAGAGAGGATTTATTAATAATATGTCGTATTAGAATATTTATTCTCCAGTACACGCAACTGAAAATTAAACAATTAATTTTTTCACTTCTATAAACACCTTTGGATAATTAAAAAAATTGAAGTACAACACCCACCCAAATTATTTGTTAGCCTTGAAAATACTCAAGTATTATGATTTATATATTTTTTCCTTTGTGAGACTCCGATATTCTAAATTTTCTCTGTTTTTATGCCCACATTGTTACGAGTTCACCACCTTAATGGCACCCCCTACAAAACAGTAAAATAATGTATGCCTACATACAAGAGAACGAGTTCATATATTGACTTTGAAAAGAATTAAATTAATTCATTATCTGATAGCAATGTGTAAGTTCTCACAACACTTGGTAAGGTAGGCCTCAATTGCAACAGTAATAATGGTAGATTACTTGGATAATAACAAGTTCTTATTTGTACAATTTCAAGCCTTATCATTTTCATGGTTTTCAAAAAGTATATTTATTTCAAAAAAAATTCTGGATGAATGTCGTACTTCGGTTACTTAGGGCAAGACAAACATAAGTAAGCGTTTTTTCGAAAAAAGTTTCAATATAAGAAAAATGGTCTCTTTATAGTAAACTCACTTTTTACAGTTCGACTACACTGCAATGGCTACGCGAACACTGTTGTACCTGCTCATCTGCGCACTGTCTTATTCCATCGGGTTCCAGGGTGCTGCTCTGCCTTCTATCCTGGTCGACAACAAACTCCAGCCCCAGATCTATGGCGTGCTTCATCCCTGGGCGCACTATGTACTCCAGCCCTACGTTATTAACAAGTCGCACTCACTGCCAAGTGAAAAATGGAAGTCTGTTGAAAAAAAAGACGCTTCAAGTAACTTCACTAATCAAGCATCGAAGGTTGGAGAAGAACTCTTCAGTAATTCTGTAGCTGAAATAGACAGTTCAGGGGAAAAACAAAGTTTTAGACTACGGAACGGGAGTGTTCCTGATAAACATTTCGGTGATCCTATAAGTCGGAAAATCATACGCAATACCTACAATGAAATTACTCACATTTTTCGATTCATCAATACGATAAGCAACTGCAAATTGACAAACTTGCAAAATCTTGAAGAATTAGTTACAGAAGGTCTTCGATCATATTTCACGGAAGAAGAAACACCACAGCAAACAATGAATTTGTTCCCAGCAGAGTTGAGCGAGGAAAAGTTTTCTGTGCATAATCAGACAGAGAAAAGTAAATGTCACATGAATTACCATTTCCATTCGCCTAATGAAGCCGAGCTAAATAACATTCTTCGATGCATGAGCCCCGGCCTAATACACTATTTAAGTGAAAACATTCTTCACCTAAAACTTCTATTTAGAAACGTTTCCCATCACGTGACAAATGATCACAGTGCCTTCAGAGACTATTTGTGCAGTAAACTCTTCGCAAACGAAGATATACTCGCCAAAACGTGCTTGCAGTATGTTGAACCCGTTTTAAGTATGTTTAATACTAGAGTTGTTTCACCAACTAGTTATGAAAAAATTCATCAAAGAATTGTCAGGTCAGCAAGTAAGGTTGAAAGAGTGTACGATATTAAAAATGAAGATCCTAGTGAAACAATTGCCTCATATATTAGTCCGCATTCGTTCTCCAGTAATTACGAGCAGCCAGCTACCGTGAGGGAAGTTCCAATAGAATGCACGTACAAAGGCAAAGTAGTAAAACCACATAAGGCAGTTTTAAAACTTCTCGGAGCGATAACTTTGGGAACTTACGGCATCATTTTTGTGTTATTTCTACGACAATTTCTTCTTCTAGGCACTGTTGGGCCTGGTCCTCCAGGATTACCAGGAGATAAAGGTGCAGTTGGAGATAGGGGAATGAAAGGTGTGAAAGGCATGAAGGGTGACAAGGGTACGGTAGGAGAGAAGGGATTGAGAGGAGATACAGGAGATAAAGGCGGCAAAGGCATAGCAGGTGATAAAGGATTTAAAGGAGTAAAAGGGGAAACAGGGAAAGGTGGGGATTCAGGACCCAAAGGAGAAAAAGGTGATTCAGGGCAGGCTGGTGATCGAGGACCCAAGGGAATTAAAGGCGATTCAGGTCCAGCAGGCATCAGAGGCCTAAAAGGAATAAAAGGGAGCCCTGGTGTAGTTGGAATGCCTGGACCAAATTCAGAAAAAGGTGAACCTGGTCAAGATGGCCAACCAGGCATGAAAGGGGTACAAGGCAACAAAGGAGAAAAAGGGGATCAAGGCGTGAAGGGACTAAAAGGTAGCCCAGGGGACCCAGGCAATTCTGGTGTCAGTGCACCAGAAAGGTTTAACAGACCTAATATTGCCAAACGATTAGTGCCAACAAATGTGCCAAAAGTCAAAGAAAATAAAGGACCCCGTTGCAGAAACTGCTTCTTAACTGGAGTTAAGAGATCTAGAAAGAAAAGAGAGCTGGCTGATGTATATGACGTTCCGCTTCTACTTGCGTTTCTGTTCGAAAACGAAACTTATCCTCATTCGCCAAAGAAGATTTATAAATCTGATAGAAAGGGTACTATGCAATCAAACTCTTTCTCTAACAACAGGAGTAACAAATACATCTCCAGATTACAGGAAAATAGAAATCAAATGAATGATAGCCACGGTAACTTTAACGATGATCTATTTACAAATAACAACTTTAACATTGATACCATTGCTTCTGATCCGAAAAGTAATCAAAACCACAAGCCACTTCATTCGAGGCGGATAGCTGGCAAGCATACTATTGATTACAGTGAACGTAAAAACAAACCAGATCCACCATTTCAAAACTCGCTCAACAACTCTGAACTTTTTACTGGATTGCAAGATACTCCTCATCTGCTCTCACTTCTTTACGAGAGGAAGAAACAAGAAGAATCCATGTCCCTGAAGGTTGCGACAAGAAAGTGTTCAGCCTTTAATTCCATCAATGATATGTGGGTGGAGTACCAGGACCTGGCTGGGTGTGTTAAGTGTTCCCTCTTCGAATTCTTCATGTCATCAAACGAAGACTTGGAATCATATATTATGTAAGCATAGATCTACTCTCTGCCTTTCGAGGCTCTGATGATTATAGATTATATGAAAAAGAACTGTTGAATAATTGTGAAATTTTAATACTCTTTAAAGAAAAATCAGTTAATATGTATCGGGTCGGCCAAAAAGTTCGTTCGTTTTTTAAATGCCATCTTACTCTTTAAAAAACAAACGAACTTTTTGGATGATTCAATACAATGGCCCATCAGCAACTATGAAAGAGTGAACAGTAGTCTCATTTCTGTAAGATTACTCCATTAGATTTCTATTGTAGGAAAAACAACTGCACGAATTTCGTCGCCATATTGCCTTCGTTAGGAGAAACACATAAGTGGTTCCTTAATATTCTTAATCATATGCTCGTTATCTCCTCATTAAAGCGTCTGTTGATAAAAGTCTTGACATTGACATCAAGCAACAATATTTTGTTAAGGCTTCAGATGTCCACTTGGTTATTAAGGAAAAAATTAAATTGTAAAAAGTATATTTCACAATCATTCACAGATTTCTTCAACTCTTAGTTTTGTCATTCTATATCTGCATGCCATAAGATCATAATTTTTCAATTGAATTCTGGTATGGAGGAATAAATGAAGATTTTTTCTTTAGTCTCTACTAGAAGAATACCTGAGTAAATTTCAAAATACTTATTGTTAGACAACACTTAGTCAATAGGAGACTAAACAGGAGAGTTTCTCCCAAGACCTTCTAATATTATATATAAAATATTATGTAGTATCCATTATTTCTCTGATAGGTTTGAAAAAAATCTTCATAAAAGCTTTCGACTTGCGCTAAAATACTCTCTCGCTACACAAACTTTCCAACATAATTTATTTTTTAAATTATTTGTGTGAATTTATTCAACTTGCATACCTCAACTACGGTTTAAGATCAAAGTAGACCAGAGTTCCCTGGCAAGTTCGAGGCCCAACTACCAGCCACAACTGAACAAACTTTTTTGTGAGCCTTAGAAAGAAAAAGCTCAACAGTGAGGAGACCTTAGAGTTTCTCTCATCATTGGGGAGCCATCGTTGCAAAATTGCTAAAATAAGATGACCATATAAGATGCTTATAAAACACGATATATTTGTAAGATGTCGCATGTAAGAGCATATGGCTACATTGGCTGCATGTTTCTCGACTGATTTTCTTCTGTTGAACAGGGCAGGCTTTGCTCATGTGTTGGGGGTCCAGGATTCGTACGAAATACAAGCTGCTGTGAGAGAGGCCCGCATCAACAACAGGCAAATCCAATGCAAACGTCACAAACGCACGTGCTCCATCGTTGCAAATGAAGGCGATTTCCAGTCAACGGGAAGCTCAAAAAAAAGGCGCTGAGATACCATCAAAATTTTCATTTTTCGTTCTTAGAATTTATTGCCACTGTTGTCTTTGTTTTTAATAAATTAAGTAATATGATTTAAAAGAAGAATATTACGAGGACCCAAATCATCAGTTATCATATGACTGAGTCAAGCCCTAGGCCAAAACGCTAATACCGTTATTACCGGGTCAAAAAAAGGATAAGTCCAACATATGAAATAAAATAATATAAATAAAATAATACAAATAAAAAATTGAAAATATAGTTAAAAAAATTCTTATTATCACATAAATTTTAGAAGTTAATAAAATAATTATCTATAATTACTCACTTCGAAATGAGCACACAAATTTTAAGCACGATGAAGAAGACCATATTATGTGCTATTGGGTTGTTACAAAAATAATGGCCGATTTCAGAAGCATGCATTTAATCCTTGGTAAATGAACAACAGAGATGTTAAACTTAATCAAAATATGAACCTTAAGCAGCTATGCATCTCTACCATCGGACTACAAGATTATTTATCCCTTGTTGATAAAAAGTTAATGGTTGTGATGCAACAAAATCTTTGAAGGTCGTTTCCACCTCTTGTTTAGACCTAAAAGTTTTACCATCCAAAAATGTGCTTAAGTGCT
>VCRD01000968.1:139811-165773 GCA_006783055.1 Trinorchestia longiramus | reverse complement strand
TCACCATCATCCTTACTCTAAGAATGTTAATCTTAAGAATTTGAAAAACCAATGTACTAAATGTCTATGTACTGTGTACTTGATTTGAAATAAAGATTGTTTGTTTGTTTAAGTACTGAATTTTTAATAATATGCTTATATGAAGTTGAGAGTTCTTAGTTTGGTTCAACTTATTCATAAACTGGCTCAACTGAAGAACTGATAACTTAAAATACTAGTTATTGTTTACCGAGTCAGTCGAGGATTTAAAGGTTATGATTGTATTCACTCCATTTTAGCTCGCTTAGAGCAGCAGCTTTGGTTATTACAGACAACCTAGTGTGGGACTTAGACAAAAATCATATAAGTTTTAATTTTCTGCCAGTGATTTTAGACAGTCTTGTAATTGAAAATGTTTTGATTTGCATTTGATGTGTGCGCAGTTAGAGTAACGAAGGTATATCTGCTGTTAGCATAATTTTTATAATAGTTATCACCATATTTTATGACAAAAAACGTTTTAGAAAACATTGATTCTTTCACGTGAAGGGATAAACGCTTGTAGCCTGGCACTTCGTTCTCACTCCGCTGATAATTGAATGTCGATTAGATAGGCAAAGTTGCGCAGTTATCGCCCTGGCATTCTCAAGTCTCAGCCCCTGTGATAAGTGAATGATTGATACTTGATTCAAGCCGCAGCTGAGGTAGCTGTGAAACAAAATTGAAGGCTTTCATGTATGACTGATTATATTTATTCTTCTTTTTTGCAGACCGTCAATTTGAAATCATTGATAGGGTATTATAGAAAAAGAGTATTTGACTCCCTTTCTCTGGCATAATTGGTAAGCGGCTTCAGTTGCATGTTGTGCACTGTTTAGTGATGGCAGACGACGCTCAGGCTTCAAGGACACTGTCATCTGCGGCAGCTAAGTCAATATGGTTCGTAATCAAAGAAAATGGATGTTTCTAAATTCGTGCTGTGTTTCAAATTAGTTGAGAAGTTATGTGTGAAAGTGTATACAGCCAAAACAAATATTACAAAGACGATACGTTTAGACACCATCTCATCGGAAAAATGCAAACTTATTCCATATCCTCTAGTAGTCTAGTTCATTGATGCAGTCGGGACTCTGTGGTTTCAGAGATGGTTTGGTTCGGGCATGTGCACTTGACGAAGCCCGAGATTACGAACTTATTCAGGTTATTTTAATAAAATATTCTATTACTCTGGAAACTATTTCAATAGCACTTATGTTTTAAGTTATTTGAAGACAAATCTTTAGCGTAAGTTTTTTTCCGTAATCGGAAAAAATCTTAGAATAAAACATCAATTCCGTATCGTATTTACTCTAAAAAAACATTAATTTATGCAACATTTAATGCGAATGTTTTGAGCATCTGCTCTTCGTGATCAAAATTTGCGATGAGTACAAAATAAAATTAAGCCACTCATGCTAAAACAATTGAAAATTTGGAACAGGAAAGAACACACCAGTTAATGATTAATTATTTTTAGAGGAGGCATAAAAGAATGTTTGAGCTAATGAGATGCTTTAATATAGCGATTTCGGACAGTAACTTAAGCTGTAGCAGCGGAAATGTACGGGTTTGGATTACGTAGTACCCATGACAACTAATTTTTCTCCGAGTTTTTGCACAACGGTGTACCAGGTATTATCGTTGAACGCGGTGAATACCATAGGCCCCGTTAAATTCCATGACAAATACTATCGACCCTAAGGTATTCTATTTGATGTTTTTGTAACAACAGCAAAAAATAAGTTAACCGGAGCATGAAAGCTTCCTATATGGGTTCATGGAATTTTTTTTTAGCTGAAAGCTAAACATACTCGCAAAGGTCAATAAGGTTCGGTAGACTATTTTTCTCAATATACTCGGGTAAATTTTATTATTATTGTTGGTTTTGGGGTTCAAAAATTCAATGACAAGAGGGAATGAGTTTTCGCTTTGGAAGAAGATGGTGTCACGTACGTAACTTCGGAATAATGTAGGAGCATGTTAAACTCTACCAATTTCGTTCGTTTCACCTTATTCCGTATTCCCTTTATAGTTAGATAGAATTAGTATGTTTGATTATAGCTAACATTCAACTGAAGAGGAATGTCACGAATAAATAAGACACGAAAATCGCATTCCAATCGAAACGTTTTCTAACCAAAACCAATTTGAGTTAGTGGTGAAACAAAAACAAACAAACAACTTTATTTCCAATCAAGTACACAGTACATACACATTAGTATATTGGTTTTTCAAATTCTTAAGGATAACATTCTTAGAGTAAGGATGATGGTGAGCTCCATGCAACGATCCTGGGATGTCTCCATGGGCGGGGAGTTGAGGGCTTACCGATAAGTGCGAGCTCACGGCGCGAAACGAGAAACAGCTCGTTTTCATTGCCGGGTTTCGAACCCGCGGTCTGTCTGCCCGAAGCAGAGACCTGATACCAAACACAGGTAGCAGACCACTCGACCACGGTGGCTGCTATCTAAATATTATCTAAACTTTCTTTTAATGTAACCAAAGAATCCAAAAAGGGTTTATTATCAGTCTATAAAGCTCCTTGACGAGACATCAAATAATTAGTCAAGACTCGTAAAAGTTTTAACTTTACATCCCCTTGAATTTGATTTAATCTCTTCTTGAAAAATTTTTACCCGCCGAGAAAACATTATGACTGGGAGAAGAAGGAAACTTTTGTGTATGGAGAGCTCTGCATTTTCAGTAATTAATTTCATTAGTGAAATTACACACAAATACTAATAAATACTACTTATATCGTTGGAATAAACTTGTTCTTTTTACTTAACTGATCTGAAATCGCTTCTCAGACCGGCGTTATCCATTGACTGAATAGGACCTGGAAAGCTTTCTAGTGAATAATTGATCAATTTGAAATATTTTTCAAATCTGTGTTTGTAAATTTTGAACGATCGATCTGCGAATTAAGCCAGGATTTTCTAATTTATTCCCCTTGGGAGCATACGACAATATATTTATAAATAATATAGTGCCCATATTTTGACTGGTGTGTTGACTGTGTATTTTTGTATCCAAAAAACAACAAATTCCAATCATGCCAGGAACGACATGGACGTGCTCTTCCGAGAGTTCAATCCGGTGGACTTGGGAGTTGGATGTCCAAACTCTGCCATTCCATCCCGAGTACGTCAGGATCTCATCGACGCTGTTGACGGACAAGACTACAGCGTTCACCAGTACACCAGAGGATTTGTGAGTTTAGAGCGCAAATTTTCCTTACGAAGAAAATATAGTTAACAGCGTGCTATACAGTCGTACTGGAATTCCTTCGATGTGCAAGTTACGCTGTTCGCATTTACGGATACGAGAAATTATCAATTTTCTCACACTTCCAGATATACCTGAATGATACTTCATTATGAGTGATAACCATGATTTATTCATTGATTAAAACCACTTACGCATTTTATTACTTCTGCATGGTTACTCAGGGACATCCTCGCCTCACGAAGGCACTGAGCAGCCTGTATGGGCCGCTGTTGGGGAGGGAGCAGCTGGACCCCGCCCTCAATGTGATGGTCACCTGGGGCGCCTCCGACGCTCTCTTCACCTGCATCATGGGTGAGCAACGCGAGTCACTTTATTGTACAGGTTGTCTCAAAAAAATGTACTCACCCTTTAACCGTTGCTAACATGCTGTCTTCTTTGTGTTGCAGGTGTGAGGTTCAAACCTTTGCGAACATGATTCTTTAATCACATTTAATCATGTTCGCAAAGGTTCGAACCTCACACCTGCAACACAAAGAAGACAGCATGTTAGCAACGGTTAAAGGGTGAGTACATTTTTTTGAGACACCCTGTATTACGGGAGAGTTGTCTTAAAAAATTGGACCGCTTCGTGGATGAGTTTGCATGTTTCTTCTTGATCTGATAGTATCCTAAACAAGTTGAAAACCTCGTGGACAAGTTAAAAATATCGGAGATGGATTGCTAGCATCGTGGGTAAATTAGAAGAATTGTAAATGAGTTGGTAGCATCATGGGTCAGTTGGTTCTGTAGATGAATGCTACGAAGATGATGAAGGACCAAAATTTGATCTACAAGAGAATTCTAAGAGCGGGTCGCTCTACCCTTATTTCACCATTGGTTTTTATACATCTGGAAACCAATAAGCATTCAATACATCCTTTCGTGCCATTATGTCACTTTCATATTGAATGATGGTGATACCATTTTCTCCATATGTTGGATAGTGGAAGAAGTCTTATTTCATCTACTTGCTAAAAATCAACTTATCACAAAAAATAAAAAAATATGTACAGTTGTACACAGTGAACTGTTTTGCAATGCACCTTGTGAAAACTGACGAAAATAATTTTAAGGGAAGAAATTAAGGGATAATTCAAATTTTATCGTCACATAGCAGCATTGCTTCCTATTTTGATGTTCGTACGTTGCTCCCACCAAGGTTTGGTGAACCCTGGTGATGAAGTGATCATCATCGAGCCCTTCTACGACAGCTTCTTATCGCAGGTGCTGCTGGCGGAAGGAGTACCTGTCTTTGTTCCCCTCAGACCTGTGAGTAAGGTGTACAGAAATAGTCCTGTAGTTGTAAAAACGATGCAAAAATATTTTAAATTGAGGCCTTCAGAGAAACGCTTATTAAATTGACTGTTTCTTAAAATTTTCGTCCTTCACTATGGCTTAATCTGATCCACTCTTTTAACTTCTGAGTTGTTGCAGCATAAATCTGACTAGAGTATTCAGTATGTTTTGTATTTCAGTACAGAATTGCTTGAGGTATTAATTTTAGCTCTGTTCTTGACCACCTGAGACATATATTATATTTAGTGCCCGTCTAACCAAATAGAAAGGTTTAGTTATGTCCCTTCTATGATCACTTTGTTTTCCCATTTTTTGGTTAGTCCAGGTTTGTTGACATAATGTAGTTTGAAAATACCTGTAGTGAGTCTTACGAGTTAGGGGAAGCAAACAGGTGAGCTTTGCGTAGAAGTACAAGTCTTGGTTTCAAGGACACCTCTGTGCAGCTCGTCCACTCAGACCGTCGCCCTGGAAGTTAACAACTTTTTGCGCGAGAGACATCCGAGTAAATGTGATTACTTACTTGTAACTGGTGGGAGACTTTCTAGAAGGAAATTTTTAGGGTTAATCTCTACATTCAAAGGTCGTTTGAAGATATTGTTTATCTTGTTGTTAAAGCTTCCTTACTGTGTTGCCAGTTTCATCGGCAGGTAACTTAGAGGTGAAGTTGTTTAATCTTACTTTTTTGTACTACCTTCGAGTTGATATTTTGCCTTTCCTGTACTGTTGTTACACAGCTACTTAGACCAGTAACTGTACTCATACAACTTTCGATCTTGATTCATACGGTATTGTAGTTTTTGTTGAAGCATCCCAGACTTCGTCGTACTTGAGCCTACTCAGCCACTAACTATTACATATTATCGCCGGAACAGGATCATTTCCTGTAACCTTTTATTTCCACAGCCTCGTTACCACAAGCTAGTTGTGTAAATGTAGAGTACCATTGCAGACTCTTATGCAATGCTGTTACGGCTGTTCGTAGCGCTGATGAATCGAGTACTCTCGAATTAAACTCCATATTTTACAGAAAATGCCAAAAATAAGCTCGTCAGCTGATTGGCTGCTGGACATAGACGAGCTGGAGAAGGCTTTCACGACGAGAACAAAAGCCCTCATACTGAACACACCACACAACCCTACCGGGAAGGTCAGGGCTTGCATAAGGATTTTTTCATGTTACTCCTTGGACCTCAACTAGGATGCAAGGGAGTTCTTAGGTAAACAGATCACCTGAGGAAAATCGAACTCGTGAATGATGTAGGAGGGTTCATGCAATCATGTATGTAGTAGGATTGATCGAATCATTGATTAGGATTCATCAAACTATGTATTTGGGTGTTGCAGTCCTATTGCAAATATGTGTCCAGGAATGTGTTCGGGCACATGAATTACAGAAGAATACATGCTGTGTTCAGTACAGATAAAAGACACGATAACTGTTCTGGCCTATTTTCATTCTCAAATAGGGAAGGGTAAATATGCTTAAATTTAAAAAGGATTTTCAGCTGGAAGATGTAGTGGAACAAACCCTTGATTGTCAAAAAGTGATGTGGGCAGTTATTTGAATGAAATTTATCTATGTTAATAGATCCATTTCAGTTTTACCAAACATGGGAAGCAGATAAATTTCAGAAAATTACTTCCTGAGATTGTTACATCTGACATTTTTATGAGAGGTAACATGCACCTCAAGTTCGTTTGGAAATGCATGTTCAAAGTTTCTAGCTCGTCAGGATTTCTCATGAAAGGTTGCTTCTCTTCATGCAGGACGGACGATGCTTCAGCCAGTTTAAAGAAAATGACATGTATGATGCGAGTAGCCTTATATTAATACGAGCTTTGAAAGGTCACTTTAAATCTTGTTTTGAAATTAAAAGCTTGTCTCTACTAAACAAGAAGTATTTAGATTACTTATATGGGGAACTGTTATCCTATCATGTTCATATCTCTTTACAATAAATGTCCTTATTTCATATTAAATTATGTCCGTTACCAAAAACTAATAAAAAATCTTGAAATAAATATTTCTGGATAAATATTACAATTAATTTTGAGGGAATCAAAGCCAATATACAAATTTCTACATAATACCTGAAACAATACAAACTAATCTTGTTAAAAATTGCTTTAATTTCAACCTGATGTTTTTGTAAATGAAATATATTTTGCATTTGCGATGCATGGCATGTTCATAAATTTCTGTCGTATTTCTGTGCTATGGAGTTCGTGTATCACATTGTGTGTTATCCAGGAATTGTTGCAGCCAATGTTATAATTTAATTGTTGTCTACATTACTTGAAACAAAAGTGCAATTATTATCCAGAAAATGCAAATTGAAAGTAATTTGAGCCAACTCATGCAATATCTTCTTATTCTCATGATTCAACCAATTGTTACCATTGATACAGAATGCTTACTATTTTTATTATGCAAGTACATGCATACCTTTAAATATTTTGAGTTGAGCGATAATTGCGTTCCATTAAATTCTCTCTTTTTGGGCCCGGTGTCTAGGTATTCAGCCGCACTGAACTGGAAGACATCGCTGCTTTGTGTCGGAAGAAAAACGTTGTTGTCTTCAGTGATGAGGTCTACGAGTGGATTGTGCACGATGACCTGGAGCACGTCCGATTTGGTGATATATTAATCCACCAAATTGTCTACAGCACAAGTATTGGGCGAGTTAAACTCGCTGACAATAAAAATACATTGGGCGTGAGACAGTTGTTCGTGTAATTTATTTTATGGAAATTCAAGGTTGAGCGGGAATTATGGGTCTTTCACAATGCAGTGTTTGTGCAGTGGTTAATGAGCTAACTTTCATTATGATATCTAGTCTGAGGTCTATATTTTCCTCGCTCTTCAGGGTAAATATAATTCTTTTGATACTTAAGTTAGCTTGCAAAGTCATGTCATTCAAAAGACAGTGCTACGAAACCATTTTGCCAAATTTTCAGCAAAATGCATGGTATCTTCTAATTTATTCAATACTTTGTGCGTTATTTATGCTCATCATTGCTGCATCGTGTACCGTTCAGAGTTTTTTGCCTCACTTCATCCACATGATAGCTTCTTTACCTTCCTCACCATTTAGTTCTACTTTCTCCACTTGAAAACATGTTTACCTTCCCTGATACTTGGTCCTGCATGAGAGTGCACATGACCAAATTTTACATGCTTTGTCGCTCTCATTTACATGCTACGTACCAACAGCGTCTCTGCCCGGCATGTGGGAGCGCACAGTCACTCTTGGCTCAGCGGGCAAGACGTTTTCCGTGACGGGTTGGAAAATCGGTTGGGCCATTGGACCATCAAACCTGCTGCAGGGACCCAAATACGTGCATCAGAACTATGGTTACATCATTTGCACGCCAGTTCAGGTATTTAGTAGCAGCGTCAAGTTGAAATCTATGGTTATTCAAAACTACTGGCTAATTGTACTTGTATAAATCACTCTGCCCTCATAGAAAAAGGTATAAAAAATTCTCCCTTCAATTACGAACATTCGTTTTTTGTCCACAAAGCCGTTTCTAGAGCTCCTTATGTATCTTATTCATATATTATTCAACTTGTAGTCGTTAGCTTCGATACTTCTAGCCACAAAAAAGGTCATTGGAGACGTGAAGTGTAATTCAATACGCGCTTAGTTAGCGTCCCTCTAACACTAGTGCATGCTTCACGCCAACATTGTGTTTCTACTGAAATTTTTGTTGCTAAAACTTTGCTCTGAAACTTCACCCTATTTTGGAAAAAAAATTATCATTGTGTAGAAGCATGAATTTCTATTATTTCTGCGACACATCTACGCCTCTCTATGATATCATTCTTTTTTCTTTATTTATTTTTCCCTTTTTTGGTTTGACCTTTTCATTCTTTTTCTTTTATTATCTTCTGTTCTTTTGTTCTTTTTATTCGTGCATTAGTTTGTTTTTTGTTAGTTTATTCTTTGTTAATTATTTTATTCTCTCTGTTGTCCTTACGATCCTTTGTTAATTTGTTCATTTTTTCAGTTAGTCTTCTATTCATTCTTTTGTTCTTTCGTTTGTTGTTTGTTTCTGTATTCTTTACTTTATTTAGGATTTTGTAGAAGTTGTTGGCGCGCTAAATTTTATCTAAGAAATGTTAAGATCTGCGCTAAAAATTTTCATTCCAAAATCCGAAGAAGATTTCATCCTAAAGTTTTCTGATAAGAGATTGTGAACCAGTGTAGAGGAATTCGCTTTTGTTCTTGAAAACTATCCACAGGAAGCTTTGGCTCGAAGTTTCGAACGTGAAACTCGTCTACTTAGGGAGGGGTCGAGCGACTGCTATTTCAAGGAACTGCAGACGCTGTGCCAAAAGAAAAGAGACCAGATTGCCTGTGTTCTGGAAAAAGCTGGTCTGCACCCGATCGTGCCCCAAGGAGGTTACTTCATCTTGGCTGACGTACGGGACATCATGAGCAAAGTCGAGGTAGGAGGCGACCCTACCGAACCCAAGGATGTCCGCTTTGTGAAGTGGCTCGTGAGGAACCGCAAGCTGCAGGGCATTCCGCCGTCTGCCTTCTTCTCTGACCAGCACAAGAGCATCGGCGAGGACTACGTCAGGTTTTGCTTCTTTAAGGTAGGAGTGATAAGGAAATTGTTTATGTTTGTTTTATTAGTTTGACTTCGCTGCTTTCACCTACAGTTACTTTTACAGTATTTTACTTGCATGTTCTCTTTTGCCGATCGATAGCTCATAAGATAATGTGGGGCTAAAGCTTGCTTTCAATACGTAAGTTGAGATTGGAAGGAAAGCAAACATGTCAATTTGAGTATTATTCATATCTGCCTTCTGACTGTGTTTATGAGACTATGTAATGGTCTTATTTTATACCTCGATGTTTTAGCACTTATAGTCACAACACAGAAGAAAGAGGAAGATGAAGGTACGATATTAACACGTTGCCTGCGATTGCCTAGCTGGTGCAAATCTTTACTTTGTACACACAGTCACTAGAAAGCCTTGAAAAAATTATAGAACCTAACCTGAGCGACCCACCGGCGGGTCGTATCGCACTCAACGTGTTAATGTCTTACAACATACAAACCAAATCTTTTATTTTTAAATCCAATTTTGCCAGTTACGGCTCTCTATTGAATGGTCCACTTAGAGAAATGTACAGGTAAAGCTGCTCGTACATTCTAGCAAGGCAGTCGCTTAGTGCCTAAAAAAATTGGCACCTCGAAAAGCTACAACTGCCTTTGTCTGCTACAACGTCCATCCTCAGCTTGTAATGTGTAGCAAGTACAATATTTTTTTGTTTAATTATTATCTGTAGAAATGCTGATTTTATTCAAAGGCATTTTGATAAGTATGCATCAATTAATTTCCGTTTTTTCCACTAATATTAATTTATTTACTCATTAATTTATCCTGCTATTTCACATTGTCTTTGATTAGAACAAGCTCCTAAAGATTTGGGAGAAGTGACAGCAAAAAAATGCAAACTAAAAGAATATTAACGCTGTTACTATTCTTTCAATGAAGGTAAAACTGCTACCGCGACAAGAATGCTTTCCAAAAAAATGCCGTGTTAAGTGGAAAAACCATGCTAGGTTTTATAGCAAAAGTATTAATAGTGTTGCCACATGATAGTGTGGAGTCATAGTCACTCTTCACAAAATATTTGGTGCATGTTTCAATCAATGAGAACTTGTGATAGTAGACTAATTGAAAAAACAATTACATTATTAATTAGTTTAAAATGAAGAAAATTAACTGACTTAGGTCAATCAAAGTGCCACTCAATCTGATCAGCATATCTGGAGGCAATTATTTGAAGAACCAAATACTTGCTAAACATTATAAATTGAAATGACCTTAGTAGCAAAAATAGACTAGTGGCTTTTCGAAGGGCTAATTTTTGTGCGTATTTAGTGGAGGCCGTGCTAGAATTAGTTATATTAGATGCAATTCGAGTACAACATTTTCTATAAAATACTATTAAAAAACTGACGAAAATTAAATACAAAGTGATATAAAGCCTATTACGGCCACTGCCGTGTAGCACGTTTTTTGGAATGCATCAAGGCTGCGGTAACACCTTTGCATATAACTTGTTTTTGTTCATTTTCCAGAGAGATAGTATGATACTATAATGTATTGGCACATCTAATTTTTAAGTTTTTCCATCCTCGTGAAATTTTTTGTAGCAATTGCTCATAACTTGTTCATTATATTTCAGAACGATCGAACTCTGGACCAAGCGATCCCGATTATTCTAAATTTAACATCCGGAGACGTCTAAAATTTCTCTTTTTCATTAATAAATGTAATTGGTGCACAGCGATACAGTAAACTTGAAGTGTGATGGAAAAATATCGAGAGTTTTTATATAAGTTGATTTAAAAAGAATTATGAAATATAACGAAGAAAAATGGAAGCATACCCGTCCACCATACTTTCACTCTCCTACGTGGAATGCGTCATATATGGCAGGAGTTTTGTAATATATTTGGCATGTTAAACAATAATATGAATAATAATATACAATGAACATAGGAATATTTCCTCTTACTGATGGTCAATCTTCATTCCACGTCTCAGTTTTCACTCACCGTTAGTCTTTGGGGCAACATGAATATCTAAAGAATACTTTATCTCTATAAAACTTTTTCACTGTATGAAATTTGTCCTATTAACTATGCAACGCACTTTTCATTCTCTCTTTCTTCCTCTCTGCTGCTCTCAGTTCTCAGATCTTTACGCCCAGCAAGACGGGTAAAACAATCACATTTATACCTGTTTTGAAAATATGCTTGGCTTTTTGTACTTAATGAATCGCACAAATTTTCTAAGTACGTCTTGTTCCCTACGTCCAATCTATGACCACTTTCCTTCAAAAGCTTGTACTCACATCGACTCTCAACCCTAAAATTTCAAAATATTCTCTTACTCCATCATATTGCCATTGAACTTTATTCGCATTATTCCTATTTACCCTTATTGCCTCATTCCTATTTCAATCTCATTCCATTCCATTTTTCCTATTTATTCTCATTATCTCATTCCTGTTTCTTCAACAGCTCATACCTTTACTCTAACTTGCATTTACTCCCAATTAAATTACAACTGTAGACACATCTCAACGCAACATAGCCTACTTTTTCACATACGACATTGAAAATAAACATTTCAACAGGCGTAGCCTCAATGTTAAGTGAATGTTATAAGAGAAGTGCGATAACAAATATAAATGTTGAACTTAAAATTATCTCACCATACCGGAAATTCAACACTCAATTGTCAAACAACAATCTTTATTTCCAATCAAGTACACAGTACATAGACATTTAGTACATTGGTCAAGGTTTCCAATCAAGTACACAGTACAATCCTTGTACTGTGTCCTTGCCAATCAAGTACACAGTACATAGACATTTAGTACATTGGTCAAGGTTTTAATAATATGGCAGTATTTCTAATAAAGTTTAATCCATTTCTTAACTCAATATTCCGGGTTTTAGTGCCGCTGCCTACTTAGTTGAGTTTGGTTATTTCAGTTTTGTTACTATTGCTGTCAATTTACTCGGGGTGAATCTTTCCAAGCATCGCTGGGCGCAGAACCTCGAGGAGGGCCTGGTGGAGTGAAAACTCCTCCTTGCCTTGGATCGATGGGGAGTTGTGTCTCGTCTGTTGAAATACAAGTGCTTGATTGACCGCCAAAAATAACAAGCTAAAGCAAAGGTTTCCAACCTGAGGTACATGTACTCCTGGGGGTACATGACATGTATTAATGTGACAGACGATGTAACTGCAAAATAATGTACCCAGGCATTTCTTTTCATATCAGAAGGCTGGGTGTTTCAGCAGAGGAGTATATTACTGGTATAAGTAAAGGATTATCAGTTCTCTCGTTACCTAGGGTCTATTATTTTTTGACGGGCTCTCAAGTGGAAAACCTATTTGCTTCTAACTTGACTCGGATTGCAAAGCATTCAGCCCACACGAGTAATAGAACTCTAAGAACGCTTATGCTGGTCGCCCAAGAGAGGTCGCCTGACAAATGTAGCGGCCAAGTCACGAGGACTAAAAATTTAAAAGCTCGACAAGGAGTTGCTCGGCTAAATTTCTTGTTATCAATATTATACAAGATAGCTTGAAATGTTAAATAAATGATCCTCTACGAGGAAAATACAAAATAGTACTTTTATCATATATTCTCTTATAATTGTAGCTAATTTGACAGTCAGCTAAAAACTCCCATCGCACTAATTCATTTCTGCACACCATAATTAGTCGCATCAACCATGTTCAATTCACAAGGACCTGTGAATGCAAACAGCAACAAGGGGTTCGTTGTGGTCCCTGTCAAAGCTATCGAGATTCCTTGGACAGTTTAGTAGCCTAACGTACCTGTAGACACAACGAAGACAGGCCTCTGCTGGGAAGCTGAAGAGCCCTCATCAGGGGTAGGGTCAGTATGGCCTGGCTGCTCTGCAGAGGCCAAGTGTGTGTTGGTCTCCGTCTGGGCGCTCCCAACCACGGTGGGTTGAGGCAGGGGATTTGAGTGCAAGGCTACCTTGGAGGGAGATTCGCCCCCGTCTTCAGTTCGATTTTTTCTACGACCTTCGCGAGCTCTTGGAGAGCATGCAGAAGAAATTATGCATGGAAAACGAGATATTATTGATGACACGATACAGGGTGCTTTTTTTTAAATCCTGAGATTTCTCACGCTTAGGTTAAGGAAATGAGCATCGAGAAATCGTTGGAAAAGGCTATAAATTTTATAAAAATGGTGACGGTTACAGGATGTATGATTCCGCTGTAGTGATAGCTGTTGTAGATTAGCCATAGCGTATGGTCAAAGTCATATTAAGTTTCTTTGTTTGTGTGATAAAAATGCACTACTTCATTCCATCGCTCATTTTAGGAGAATAAATGAAAGTAGAACGTGAGTCACAAGATAAGCATTTATAATCTATAAACCAAAAAAATTCTGCATATCATCCTGATGCTCTAAACTCTCTTTTGTAAGCAAATAACCAAGTTTTGTTATCAATTTAAAGTTATCTGGATGAGAGGCGACAAAATTCATGTTAACTAACATCAGATATTTTTTCTACTGTTCTTAACTTACGAGCATGGAGCGAGGCTTAAGCTCCTCCTCAATCGAATGAGGTTCAAACGAGTCTTCCGTGAACACCATCAGTTAGAACCAATTTGTTGGTTCAGTCAAAACTAACAATTCCAGTAACAGTTCAAACCAACAGCCTGTATCGCCGAGGAGAGCAAGGCCATCGTTTATTCGGTCTCTTGCTTTTCATGTAGCATGACCAAGACTATAAAATGAATGTTACAGGACACTTACGATTTGAAGCACTTGTACCAAATGAAGATGTTAATGGGAGCCCACACGACTGCCACGATTATCAGAGGAAGGGAGGAGAATTCGTCGGCACCGCAATCACACGCCAGCAGGCCGGCGTCGTAGGAACAATCTCTGCAAAACACGAGGCAAACTTCGTCGCTCACCAATCTCCAAAATTACTACGAATTTCGAAATTAGTTTGACTCGGACGAAAAAGTTTTATTCTTGTTTAGCGATTTCACCCCATTGGCGAATGGTGAATGTGGACAAGTCTTCATAAAAGACTGAGTTATCGGCAACTACATAATACGTCGGGGAACCAATTGAATGGAGTCCAGCGAAATTAATTGCATAAATACTCTAATTCGCATTCTAAGCTTCGAGACAACGTAGCAGATTCTGTATATTAAAAAAAATTGGAAGTGCGCTTTATTTGCAAACAACGAGCGAGTCGTACCACTGAGAAGGTAACTTTTGGTGAACAAATAGATTTATTTTCTAAAATACAGGGTATGAATGAAGCTGGTACTGACTCAGGACACTGACACTCTCCACTGCTGCATCGTAGGCCGTCCAAACAGTCGGCTTCCGTGAGGCACGCGCCGCCAACTGTTTTTCCTGGATTTTCTGCGGATGAAGTTCATACTGTGAGCAAAGTAACACATATGAAACAAATAGTTCTAAAAATAATCGTCGTGCAGATAAAATGTATCATCCATGGTGGTGTCATCACTTTTGCTAATAGAGGAAATTTCATTTAGAAGCTTTCACGGAAACCAACTCGTGTCGCGTCAAATAGAGTAATTGTTTCCAGTTCTTATGAACTTGAAATTGTCATTGATTGTCCTGTTCCACAAAATAATCACTGGGCTCAACATACAATTCAGTTCTCAGGTCCTACCTTCCGTTGCATTGCGGCGCCGTCTGGAGCGACCTAGCTCCTGCAGACAGCTCTTCGTGTCAGGGTCGAAGAAAAAGCCGCTGTTGATTATACGAAAATTGTCATTTTAGCATTCGAAATTTTAGTTTTCAGATTGCATATTCTTTCATAGAAAACATCCAAAGAGAGGCATTATTTGTCGTGAACATAGAGTTGTTAATTTCACTATCTGTTGTTGCAAGCATAAGTTAACTCACTAAATATAAGTATGTACATCACTCATTGAAGCCGCAGTAGAATAACTAACTCAGGTACTGAGATAGTTTTCTGAGAAAGCAATGACGCGAGTACATAAAGACTAGCTACAAACGACTTGATGTGTGTTCTTTTGTATGAAACAAGTGAAGGTACACAGACTCGTCACAGCTGCAGCGGGGGTCCAAGCAAGGGCTGCCCTCGATAGCTGGATGCTCAGTGATGCCATTCACAGCCACACAGTCGGAGTCCGGTCCGCATTCCTGTCCAACTCCTCAGGAGCATGTGAGAAAAGGAACTTAAGTCTCATGTTGAAATTTTAATGTTGAATGTTCCTATATTCCATGCCCTCATTAATTATACATAATTCAGTGATTTAAGCTGTCACTGTCACCACTGTCATAAGTTTTGTTTGTGGCAGTAACTGATGGAATTATGCTACATTTTAATAGACACGATTCCGATGAGACTGAGAGCGATTTGTGTCAATTTACAATGCAGCCAAAAATTCCATCACAATTCATTTCTTTCTATCCATTAATTCTGGGATCTTAGAAGCAAACATCAAGTTTAACGACACAGGAAGTGAAGGTCTTCATCAGGACCATAGAAGAAAAACATTGAAATGGGGATTCCCTGATTTTACTGCAAGAACTCATTGAGGCTTCAAAAATTTACCCAACGTTACGACCTGCATTCTAAATATTTTAACGACGACACAAGAGAATGACATTAAACCTACCGTTAATTTTCAGAGCTGAAAAAATTTCATACTTCAAGTACGTTATCGATTGCTCCCTGCTCCCTGTTATCCTGCTCCCTGTTTTTCTTCGATTTCATGATGAATGACATGAGGCGGTCGTTAAGATTTCCTTACACAATGCAATTTCTTCTAAAAGTTTAAAGTCGAACAATTTTTTTGTCATTTTTATAGAAAAACTTCTTTAGCGGGTCACTAGAGGTAAACATTTTTGTTAAGTCCAAGCTAAAAGTTCATACAGAGTTCTTGATTGTCTCACTTTTATGTAATTGAGTTAATGAAAAAAACGTCGAGCCTTGCTACAACTTCACAGCTTTAGGTTTCACACGCCTTATGTCACAATGCAGAGTATTTACGACTATCACTTCTCACTGGATTTCTAAATACTGCACTGCCAAAACCATATACAGGGTGTCCAGAAAAAATGTATCCACTGACTGATATATGTATATATGATACGAAACCATGCAACAGTCTAATTTTGATTTATTTCTTTAGTTTCTATACCTTTATAAAGCCGATTAACAAAGAGCATTCTAAATGTATAAAAGCTAAAGAAATAAATCAGAATTAAACTGTTATATGGTTCCGGTATCATATATACATACATTGGTCAGTGAATACATTTTTTGCGGACACCCTGTATACTGCATTGTTTCTTTGATAGTCGCAATGGAACCTTTTTCAAGTAAGATTCTCTCCTCTTGTATTAGTATGTAGAAAGGAATAATAAATTAAAAAGATAGACTACTTCTTCGTATTATTTGTTCCCACAACTCGTATGGATAATATTCAAGTCATATCCAATTATATACAAAAAACTATTTAAATGCATTATATTCGACACTAGATATTTTTTAACTAATTGGTATTGGTCTAAATATATGTTTATCTAAATTTTAGGAATAAATATACTACGTCTAAGTTATTCAGTACTTTGTCACATGAATTTATTCACACTCACCTGCAGATGAGAGGGTGAGCAGTAGGAGAATTCCGTACAAGAAGTAACTTTTCTCGGGTGTCATTTTAATGACTACGTAGTTTTCATGGCACTAATTCCACCTCTACTTAAACACGTTCTATATGGTAACAACAGTAAACATTTGCTGAATTATTATGTTAGAGAGGGCAATATCTGGAACAGAAATTCTTCAAGAAAGCTCACGAAGAAGATTCAAGAATGAGATACTCTGGCTAAAAGTTGGTTCACAACACTTCGTTAATATTGTAAGTAAATAATAATGTCCAGCCTGGTGCTTTAAACTTATGCACATAATACAATTACTATTAATATTTCAACTATTGGTTAAAAATGAATAATGTGAATTTATTTAGATATCAATGAATACTCAAAAAGAATAATTTGAAACAGATTTTAGACTAAAATACTTCTATACTTTTTTCTGTTTGGAAGCTCTATAATAATTTTCCTCTATATGTAGAGTTTAAAAGACATATGATTATATATTAATATTTTAAAATATTTCATCTCTGGGTGTTCAAACACGGAACTTTGCTCTGAAAAAATTAAATGATCTAAGATTCTCTAGCAATGTCACCACAGCTGCAACGCAGAGCAGCGTGCTGAAAGCGGCCTGCTAGGCCTACGTGGCCTGTAGCTCTGACTGTACTGGAGCGCTGGTTGTCATAGCTACCAACGTCAACAACTATAAGTGAGAGATTATAATGACACAAATAAAAGAAAAACTATGAATTTTCTAAAAAGTGAATATCCATAATATGATACAACATTGGTATCAGCTTTTTCAACTTCCAGTACAACTGATGGGTACTAGCAAAATTTGAACCCGTATACTACGAGTATATAAAGTTGATGAATCGGAGTGCGTTACGAATTGTAACTTTTTTCTTGTTCCGGAATCGCAGACGGCTCCTGCGACAGAATCATGTCAACAATCGAAATATTTTTGCTTATCTCTAGGTGATAGAAGAACTGAACTACTAATCCTACTAAAAAAGGAAACACCGGTAGAAGAAAAAACTTATAACAAGAAAAAATCAGTTTCTAAAGTATGGAAACTATAAGGTATGATATATTTTAGAGATTTATAGTAAAATAAATTAATGTTATCTTACGTAATGACAGTGATTACTAAAACGTGTCGTATGTATGTTGGAATGAATGACTTTTGCATCACTTTGATAATTAAATTGATTTCGGTGTGGTTAAATTCTAGATTTTATTAAACTCACTAAATCGTGATTGATGCTCACTAAATTGTAATTGATGCTAAGTCGTAATTAATGCTCACTAAATCGTAATTGATGCTCGCTAAATGGGAATTGACACTTGGAAGAGCGCAACTAATACTTAAGATACTATAATTGAGCTATAGTGTCATAGTTGAATCTTAGTGAATCAAAATTGGCTCCAAGCATCCTAGTTCACTGCCATTCAGTCTCTGTAATGTAGAAATTTATGTTGTTTCCTGTAACTGAGGTGGTCAGTAACAGTTTTTTGTTTATATTCTCCTGTAAATTTTGAAAGTGAGTTCTCATTGCTGTACCTTAATATGAGTCCATGTATGATTGTAAAATCTAGGTAATTTATTCATCTTCTATTCATTAGTTAATCAACTAACCATATGCATCACCATAGTCAGCTTTTTATATGTACTCCTGAATTTCAGAGTGTATGATGTTTCTTAATAACAAAAGTCATATATAAATCAAATTATTTGTAATCATTCTGATTTTAAAGATCTGTAGATGTTAGTTCTTTAATTCATATATGTATTATGAAAAATTTACTCGTAAGGCCATCCATCAGTTTTTTCTGAATACCTTTCAGTGGCAAATATTCTATTTCACATGTTATCTGGAACTGGTATTGTGATGCTGTCCTTGCTGCAAACCAGCTTAGCCTGTAGTTTATGTGATGATTGTTTTCCCACTAATAGTAAGTGTGTCCTAGACGTGATGAGTCCCAATGATCATTTGCAAATTTTATTTTTTGACCCAAGAGAACTGTGGAAAACTCTGAACTTCATTTTAAAATTCAAATGTATCTTCATAGCTACTACATGTATACTTATCTCATACAGTAAATGTGTGGGCTATATTGAATGAAGTTGAATCATTTAATGTCTTCTTATGTTGCAGAATAAAGTGCATCACTTGGAATGTGCAGACCAAATGGCCAGAGGAAGATTTATCAGTGTTACTTGGGCTCAAGAATTTGGGTCAGGAGAAGACAGGAGCCATGAAGGCTGCTGGTGCTGCTACTCTGCCTCATATTTACATCATCAGGTTTGTGCAAGCATTAGGTGCCAGTGGCTTTAATGCTTGCATTAATGAAGATCTATAGTTTTATATTGTGCATGTGTTTTTTGTTATTTTGTTTTAAATTAATCATTATGAACTGGATTGGATCATGATTGAATATGCCTGTACATTTTTATTGTGCTAAAATATGTGGTCTATGTAGTTTCTTATCAAAGGAGCTAGTACATCTAGTCAAAAATTAGTGCAATGTATAGCAGTAATTGGTGCACTTGAGCATTAAGTAGTTGATAAGCCCTCAGTGGTTTCAAAATTAGGTAGTATTTCCTCTAGCAAGTAAAATTTGCTGCATAGCATCTGTTCAATCATCAGGACGATATGAATTGTTGGTAAGCATGAGTTACTGTAGCATCAATTTCACATCTTTGAATACTTACAACAGCAAGATTTTGAATTAAAAATAACATTGATGCTTCACAAAGAACTATTATTCTGTTCATATTTTCAATTCTTGGCATACACCCATCCAACTGTGCACAATGACTGCTTGAGTTTTAACATAAATATGCTGCTTTCAACTAGTGTTACAGTACTACTAATGCATTTCATTAATTTATTGCCTACAATTCTAATCTTCTCAATACTTTGTTAAACTTGGATAGATGATTTTCAGTACCGAAAAGTGACCTACATTACCTTTAATTACTGGGTCCCCTAATCCTCTGTGTTGATTTTCCAACTTTGGGACTTTACTTTTGTTACCTCTTAGTCAAGTATGATGCGTTACTCTAACACTGCCGGCAGTCTGCAGGAAGTTCGTTCACAGCCACAGAACATGGTGCTTGACATGATGTTTGAGGAGCCCTGGACCAAGTACATTATGGACCATCTCAGTGCCTTTGACTACGTCCGAATGGCCAGTGAACGACTCCAGGTTGGTTGAAGATTTTATGACAAATGAGGTCTAACTTATGTGCACTGAAATGTTTTTCATCTATGTGTAATTGTTGACCATGTTTATTACAATGCATAGCAAACAAATTGGTAGCATGACACAGTTTTTAGTATACGTAGAGTATCAGGTGCTATGGAACAAAAACAACATATGGTCTTCAACTAAGTGTGCCTTGTTTCTATAAATGATAAGCCAGGCCAAAGTGAATGATTTAATTTGTTACTGTATTGTCTAGCGTAGAAATTTTTGTTTCAGGGCTGCGTGCTGTCAATTGTGGTGAGGAGAGAGTTTGTGCCACAACTGCGCGACATCCATTCCTCTTACACCAGGACTGGCCTCGCCGGATTTTGGGTCAGGCCTCGCGCTTTTTATTAAGTAGGCGTAAGCAAAAACAGCGGCTGCTGCTTCGATGTTCAAACTATTTTGTTTGGCGACTTTATCATTTCAAGACTTATATAATTAATCATTCACGTGTCCGATTCGGAAACGTATTCAACATATTAAACTATGTTGTTTTGTAACTTACTAATTTTATTTACGAAAATTGAAGGTAGAAATGCTTATCATTTTTGAAAATTTTTGTTTTTTCAGCTGTACTTATATAGTAGATTACGTTTGATGATGCATGAGAAATTCTGAAACTTCAACGATCATGACAATTTTTCCTCAAGGCAATAGATTTGTGCCTTGAATAATGACTATTTCATGTTTGTAAACTTTCCTAGACATGTATCTTTGTTTAGTGGACATTGTTTGATAAAACGATATTCTGAACGTTGCATTAAGTGACAAAAATGATAGATATTAGATTCTAGCAGGATTTTTGCCTAAGTTCTAAATACTTGCCCTGATCCTGGCCTACGAAGGCAGTCTCAGCATGAGCTTAGTTGCGTGCAGCTGCTCAGTGACGCGTCATGACGATTACAATACTCAATGTTAATGTGTAGTCTCTATTAACATTAACGCACATTGTTTTGATTATACTTTTAAATGTGTATCTATCATACTGTGCTGTCTCTAACCTAGTAATCATAGAGCCCCATGAATCTCAAACTGTTGGTAATGGTGAGGAGTTGCTGTGTAAAAAAACTGATGATGCGTTCAGGGTAACAAGGGTGGAGTGAGCGTTCGCTTCAGTGTGGGGGGCTGCTCCGTATGCTGTGTCAACTGCCACCTGGCGGCCCACGATGGCGGCTACGAGGAGCGAGTGCAGCAGTACAACACCATCTTGCACAGCACCCATTTTCCCCAGTGCTCTCCCACCACCTCTGTCCTCTATCACGAGTAAATAGCCTCTATCACGAGTAAATAGCCTCAATCACGAGTAAATAGCCTCAATCACAAGTAAATAGCCTCAATCAGGAGTAAATAGCCTCAATCACGAGTAAATAGCCTCAATCACGAGTAAATAGCCTCAATCACGAGTAAATAGCCTCAATCACGAGCAAATAGCCTCAATCACGAGCAAATAGCCTCTATCACGAGCAAATAGCCTCTATCACGAGCAAATAGCCTCTATTACGAATAAATAGCCTCTATCACTCTCTTTTGGGCGTTGTTATCGAGAAAAGAATTGTTTAGCACCATGAAGCGTGTTTCAAAATAATGCATTTCAGCTACAATATAGACATGCATAAATATTTCTGTGAATTTTTGTCTGCATGTAAACTGCAACTCAGCGACCAATATTGTTGCCATTTACGTGGCTCTTGCAAATTGTTGGACAATCATTAGTATATATGCCGATAGGCAAAAGTTTATTCATTTAGTGTAATGGAACTAAAATTTTGGTTTCTTTGGTCTGTGTACCTACTTTATATATAATATTTATATCATACTTTCATTCCAGTTAACTAATTAATATTCGTATTGACAAATTTACGTCGTGTGATTCACGTATTATAAGCTTTTTGGATGAGTCTGTGACACTCTGCATCTCCCATCATCGATAAGAGCTTTTTGATCAGATTTTTAGTATCATTTAAAGATGAAACGTTTGTTCTGGAAGACGGTTTCTTAACTGGTGGGCCAAGTTTCTCAGGGTGCAGTAAAAGCGTTGTCACACTATTTGACTTATGGGCCTCACTCTTGACACATTATTGTTACTCAGTTTGATGTGAATAGCTGTTAGTGAAGGAATTTGTGAAGAAGTCAAAGAATAGGTAAGTGATGTCTGATTCTGCATAGCCTTTAAAAGAGTACTGGAGGTCGGAGTAAAATACTAGTTTGTATAAACACACGTTTGTTCATTCGTTTTTTTTTCAAAAGACTTGTATACTAAGAGTTGCAGAGATGAAGTTTATTAGGTTTGAGATAATTGTGAAGTATAATTCGAGTGGCACGATTGAACACAGTGGAGGTACGATGAAGGACATGTCTGCTACTTCGGCCGTTGCTGGAAGGATGAAAGCTTGACAGCTTGAGTAGGCTCATTGAATTTCTATCGCAAACGATGTTTCTATTGGATCATTGGTATCACTTGTTTATTTTGCTTGTTTTGTTGACAAGTTACGTGTTCTGGATGGGTGACCTGAACTTCCGCCTGAGTTCGGACATTACCGCAGAGGAGATCGCTGCGCAGATCAGCAAGGGCCGCATTGAGGAGCTCTACAAGCTGGACGAGCTGAACAAAGCCCAGTCTGCTGGAGATGCCTTCGAGCCCCTCACTGAGACGCGCCTCACTTTCCCCCCCACCTACAAGTATAAAGAGGGGCAAACATCTGAGTATGACTTGAGGTGATCATCCGGTATACTCTTATCTCAGTTTTTCATTGAAGCCGTACTGTAATGAAACTGCTATGATTCCATGAAAGTGTGTAAAACATCTCCTAGGACTCGACAAAAGTAAGGTAGGGTTTCAAAAGTGAATATTAAGTTATATTTGAGTAATGGTCACTTCACATCATGTAGATCAGATGAGCTACTCAAATTTCACGATGCGATAGCTCGAAATGTTTCTTGTTACATGGCAGTCGGAGGCCGGCATGGACTGACAGAATCTTGCACAAGGTGTTGCCAGAGGCGTACGAGAACGTGACGTTGACGGCGGAACAAACGAGCTACACTGCGCTGCCACACTACACGCAGAGCGACCATAAGCCCGTCATTGCAGAGTACTGCATCAAGGTGTGTTTCTCTTATCTTCTTAGATTACGAAGAAGTGGATTCTTTATGATGATCGTAAGCGATCAGGTCAATGGCTTGATAGCAAACAGGCACCCAAACATTTCCCGAAACCGAAGTTGCATCAGCAGAAGGTTATTGGGACAGTTGGATAGTCTGCTATTGGTGTTCTGTTGGTGGTATTTTTATTGTTCTGTATTGTCCCAGATTGTAAGACAATCACAGCATCACAGGAAAGTTTTACTGCAAGTAACTCGAACCAATGCTTGTTAACTTGGGGAAATTTTATTTGAATGAAACGACTAGGGAATCAACGTGACCTAGTGATATTCCACGACGACGCTGCAAAAACTAACTGACCTTGAAGACAAACTTCACTACATCCTTCATATTCTTCACCCACGGACTATCATTCAAGCATCTATACATTGTTTTTGAGCAATAAACTATCAAGCCCGAATTGACGAGAAAATGTTTTTGAGCAATAAACTATCTAGCCCGAATTGACGAGAAAATGTTTTTGAGCAATAAACTATCAAGCCCGAATTGACGAGAAAATTTTTCAGCATAAAAGCTAGCAGACGATTTTTATGAATGAGGCAGAAATTATCTTATTAATCGATGACATATATGATCAGAGATCATTGAATCATTTTAACACACATAGTGTTATTTTTTTCGAGAATAAATGTTCGTTCCTGAAATCGGCCTCTAATTTCTAAGTAACCTGATATAAAATACCCTGAATTAGGCAGTACACAGTCGCCTTCTTGATGTCACTATCCTCAAAAACCTTGGTCTGGCTTGGTTGGAGGTGCTGCTTACCACCGTGATGCTGGTATTCCAAGTTCCTCAACTTCACATAAACAGCCGAAAGCTGTTCAGTTTTCAGAACAATAAATATAATGATAATCGTTGGTGTGAACAAAATTCGTTTTTATTCATACACTGGATAATTTCACAAGGTTCTAATTGGTTGCTCATCATTGGTATGTGGAAGTTTTATTATATTGTACTCTGTTGTTCAGGTGTTCAGTGACCACAGAGAGCGGTGTGTGCGGCTGCAGCCCACAGGAGAGTGGCGTGTGGGTGAGGGCGGCAAGGCCACAGTAACGTTAGACAGTGATGTCACTGTCTCCGCCGCCGACTACATCGCCATATTCAGAGTAAGAGACGCCATGTTTCATTTTGTCCTTGATAACAAAACCAGAATATGGGTAAAGAGCTTCAAGAATAGGATATTTGCTTCGTGAAAACTTGAATAGTTTTTGTAAGTAGAACGCTTTGTAGTACGATCAAATTATTATTACTATTATATTCCTAGTTTAAACACTGCAGCTTAATACGATCAAAATACTGGAAAGTTCAGGAAATAGTGTCAATAAATAGAATAATAAAATCTTGATTCAATAAAGGCTAGAAATGTGATTTAGACCGTTGAAATTTTTTCTATTCGGGACAGGGTTTCTTAAGGATTTTTCCTTAAGAAACTTTTCACTAAAGCTTACAAGTTACGCTGCATATATACAACTGAGTTCAGAGGAATGCAATCTCATGTCCTGATAGTAGAGCAGTTCTAACCCCTGCATCCAGGAGGCCTGAAGCCGTACAGCTTTTTATCATAAGAGCCAATCCTTGGGCACAAATTTGTGCCTCTAATTTTACCTCGAGTTGGACACAAGAGCTAAAGCCAAATGACGTTTTTATGCTGTCTAGTTCCTGAAAATGCTAATGAAAGTCGGCTCAGTTTTTCTGTTGTGTGTTATGTGACCCTTGATTTCCTGCAGGAAACGTTCAACAACATGGAGCAGTACCTGTCGTATTGCTATCTACCTGAGATAAAGGACCAGGCAGGCCCTGCAACATTTACCGTGAGTTCCTCACTTTAACACGTTGCCTCCGATTGCCTGATTGGTGTAAAACTTCACTTTGTACACATAGTCACTAGAAGGATCTGAAAAAATTACAGAACCTAACCTAAGTGGTACACATACGTACCACTTCGGAGTCAACGTGTTAAATGACATTTTTGGGGCTTCTAAGCATCGGAAATTAATTTGAATTTCTTTCTTTCATGTTCATGTAGCTTGTGTAAGCTACCTCTAGGCTTTATTCGATCAAGTTATGAGTTATCTCGGGTGTGAGTTACTATATAAAATACGTTAATGTATTGTAAATTACAATACATTTGTGTGTATGCCAGGCAGACCTGGGTATTCATCCTAACTATACGAATATATTACTACATCAGGAAAATGAGAGAGTGTAAAGGTCAAAGTGCAAAATAGACTTCACAAAGTGTAGTTGCAGTTACGATAATTGTGTTCTGTCAGACCTTATGTTTTAAGAGCATAAGTGGGAGGGGTTGGCCATCCTGATTTCTGTTTGTGGCTTAAAAGTTCTCTGTGTGTGATCACGGATATACTTTAAACATTCGATTAATTAGCAGTATAAACACAGGATCATCTATGATTGTTTACACTGAACACAGGAAGCTGATCGTCGTGCTGTATTTCAAGTTGTAATAACCATGTGTTCACAGGTGGAGATGCGTGACGACCTCATCCATGACGTGGGCCGCTATAGGCTGTTGTTTGTGTCCCGCCTGCACAGCTGCTCCCTGGGCATGAGCGAACCCTTCAACGTTCTGCCTCGCGCTGCTGCCCCCCTCTGAGCGACTGTACACCGCTTTCCTCCTCTGAGCGACTGTACACCACTTTCCTCCTCTGAGCGACTGTACACCGCTTTCCTCCTCTGAGCGACTGTACACCGCTTTCCTCCTCTGAGCGACTGTACACCGCTTTCCTCCTCTGAGCGACTGTGC
>VCRD01000968.1:83901-139515 GCA_006783055.1 Trinorchestia longiramus | reverse complement strand
ACCGCCCTCCTCTGAGCGACTATGCACCGCCCTCCTCTGAGCGACTATGCACCGCCCTCCTCTGAGCGACTATGCACCGCCCTCCTCTGAGCGACTGTGCACTGCCCTCCTCTGAGCGACTATGCACCGCCTCCCTAAGCAAATGCACACAGCCCTCCCCTGAGTTTCTTGATTTACTGTTGAGTGAGATTAGCACTTTGCATGTGTCATTTGCACACGTTATTAGTTTTTATGAGCTCAGGCTGGTGACTTAATTTTGGTTTCGTATGTATTCCTGATTTACTTTTGTTGATCTCGTGGTTTACGTGGTAATTTTAAATTTTTAGTTTACTTCTGTATTGCACTGGATATTGTTGATCTCCTAATTTCGACGTGCGACTATGCTCTAGTGTAGTACATTTCAACATATGTTAGTATGTTAGGGTTTGATATGTAACCTTAGGCAATCCACAGGGACGATGTCGTAATGCTGACGCTCATCAACTATGAGTAACGAGTAACGAACGTCCCTGTAATTTTACCCAAATTTTTCAGCATAAATTCTGCCACTGAGTTTGAAAAACTTTCAACATGAATGAGTTTTCTTCTACATAAGTACATGAATTCACTCCCCACTCTCACATGATAATTCATCCCTTCTTACATCCTGAAAAAAATTCTCTCAGGAATTCCTTCAGCCTGTGTGAAATTTCTTGACACTAGAATTTTTGTTATTAGTATAAATTTACTTCACCATTATATACTTCTGCCAACTTAGATTTCCTTAATCAGGATAAATTTCTTCCTGACTGAATTTTCCCATGCGTGCAAGAATGCCTCCTTTCTCATAAATTCCTCATGCCGGTTTAAATTTTATCATCGAACATACATTGCCTCTCCTGCGTTAGATTCTTTCTCTCTTTCTCACATAATTTTACCTGCTCTCGTAAATTCTCATTCTCTTTGTAGGTATTCCTCATAATCAACTGTTTTTGGCTAAACTTGTTCCCAGTTTCTGCTAGATATTCTTGAGATGACTCCATCAGCATCGGTCTTTAGATGAGGCCAAGATTTGCTAGCCACTACTCTGTTATCTACCAAGGAAGATCTCTGCTCATCACTTTTAAATTTCTGGGGAGTTTTATTTGACTCTACTCACTACCAAGGGATGTCTCTACTTTTCACTTCCAATATAAATGAAGATTTTCTTTGCGCCTACTATTTTTCAAAGAATATATCTACCCTTCACTTCCAGCTTTGTGTCGAGATTTGCTTACCTCTTCCACATATCAAAAAATATTTCTGTTCCATATACTTCTTCAAATTCTGCTTTTGTTACTACCCTCCCTTTAATGAACTTGAATTGTACTATCTCAAATGTCCGTCAAACTCCAACACCTGAGAAAATCAATCATTACTGAAAAATATATATGTATATAGATATATGTACTGGTACGTAGCCCAAAATAGATCACAGATATATTAAAAATGTTATTCCCAATGATTATTCATTTACTTTTCAACCGATCTGTGTTGCAGTTGTCATTTTATTTATTTTGAAGAAGATGTCAAAACCCCTGTGGTTGTATCAGAGAAAATGCTCATGCCTCATTTCCGTGCAATATCTCCAGTGCTGGACCTGCTCTGTTGAAAAGTAACCATTTATGCTATATGTAACTGAATAAGTCCATGTGAAAATATTTATGCGAGATTAGTGGATTATTATGCAATGTTTCAAGATTATTCATTATTTGAGATTATTTCTTTAAGATTGTTGCAAGATAACGTGAAAATCACGACCTATTAGCATGTACGAAACTAAAATTTTATCGTGACAAGACGACAGGAAGCACGCTGTTTCTGGACCTCTGGCTGGACCCGGTGTCTACGGCAACCTTCTTCTCCAATGTCCCTTCACTCTCAACCTATTTCCCTCCTATCCACCTCCCACCCGAGCCTCCCCCACGTTCCTGAGTTCCCCCGGATCACCCGCTGAGCAAACAACAACAGAAAGAACGATAAGCTATCATATTGCTATCTAATACCACACAATCGTAATTTAAATATTATTTAAGTTCATTAATATCGCTTTTTAGTGTACAAAGATGCCTACTTCTTTTGGAAAAAATTTAGCGTTTGATTTCTTCTCAGTTACTTTGACTCAGCGGAAGATTGTGCTTTAAACCTATTCCGTTAAAAAATCATTTACTATTTTGTGTGTTTATGAAATGAAATGTGCGACTGATGCAGTACGTAAATAAGTCACAACTTATAATAATTCTTTTTGTTGTGTCAGTTAGTGTTACTGTACATCCTGGACGTTGGTTTTGGCCAAGCCGCTCTACTGTATTTTGCTTTTTTTGTTATATTGTGACGAAAATTTACATTGAATTGTGTTTACCGTTCGAAAATTGTGTGCATTATTTATAATAGAGTTGTGCTTTATGTGCGCTTCAAGCAACTACGGAAAATGTAGAAAGTATTTTTTCACATTCATTAACGCTTTGTTTTCAAATTTGAGGAATCATGATGATGTTCGTAGTTTCAATCAAAGAGATTTTTTCTTTACTCTTAGGAGTGTGATTTCGACTGCTCTATATATCTGTGCTAAGGGATTTTGGACGATTTGGCGGCAGCAGGTGTTGATTTGAGTTATATTTGTGTTACTTAAACCTTAATTAACTAAATTGCAGAAATATGACGACTGACGGTGGGATGTATTTTCTTCTAAAGCACTTTTCGCTAACGAATTGAACGATTGCCTGTTTTACAGGTTGATGCTTATTCGTGTTTGGAGCAGTGAATGATAATGCATACATGTGTTTTTTCGAATAAGAGTTCCCGGAATAAGAATTACGTGCCAAACAGCACGTGATGCTTCAGTGGTGAGGTGAATCATGGGACACAAGAACAAGAACATCTTGAGGCCTTGGGAGGATTTCAGGGATAGTTCAGACGAGCATACGAAAAGGAGCTCGAAAAATTAAAGAAAAACAGTATGTTGGAGCCCTCATAAAGTGAATTGCACCACAATCATTTATGGTTAGTTTGAGTGAATTGCACCACAATTAACGAGAAATTGAGAACTATTAAACACAATATTAGAATGGACTAGGTGCTGCATTCGTCAAGTAGAGGTATTGTTCTGCCGCCGAAGCGTTAGTCAGACTCGACTGACAGAGCCACCTAATAAGTGACAACCTCAACCGCGATGTGAGCGCTGTCATGCCCCTCTGACCATCAGAAATATTCTAGTCGAGTGTCTCAGATACATTGCAGCCATTCTTATGTGTGGCTGCTGTTGATAAACCAGGAATGTTGTAATAATAAAAATAATAGTAATAATGAAATGTGAGAGGGGTCACAAGCTGGAGTGCTGAAAATATGATTGTGTTGAACATTTTTACTTCTTGATGCAAATATAATCAAAATTTAAGCAGCTAGTACAAGTGTGCCAAGTGAGTCACGTGATCGAGAAGAAGTTCTAAAAATGTTGTGCTTAGTTGAAACAATAATAGAAAAGTATTTATGTTGTAAATTGATTATGAACCGATTGGTCAAATTGAGATCCTTTGAATGGTTAGATCCTTTAGTACTTGTATTGGTGCAGGAGAAGGTGGCTTGTATGATGTAAAAATCTCTTGAAGACGTAATGTGTGAGTGCGAGGCAATTTCGTAGCGGCCTGTGTGCCTGATTATACTCGTGTTCGCCTCCACGTCTTTCAATATTGGGACTGTGCCAATGTTTTAAAAATTTCTTTTTATGTTAAGTTAAATTAGCCATTTACTGAGTAGGTTTTAGGATCGCAAGCAGGAAATTACTAGACAGATCTTTCAGAAATCTATCGCCTTAAAAAATGAGTGATATCAGACGATGAACCTCGTACATTAACTCATCCAAGTTTCAGGAGCTGTGAAACGGACTGCTATTCAAGTCAAGTTACATTATGGCTGTTGTTCAATCACTGGAGAATTATTTTAATATCTGTGACAGAAACACGCTTACTGTCTGCGCCGTAGTGTGTTGGGGATGTTAGTGTGCGTCTGTGTGGTGTTCAAAGAAAAGACTCAAAACTAGAATTATTGTAATGGTTTTACCGAGATTAATAATGGTCGTAATACTTCGCATAGATGTAATGAACTGTCATCGGATAGTTCCGGTTACCATTGGCCCACAATCTTGATAGTACTTGTTACAGATAGCATCATAAATGTTCTATTGTTTTTGTTCTATTGATGTTGGTATCTGGTTATTTATGGTACTGAATTTTTAATTTGCGCATGGATCAAATCACTTATTCGATGTTCATAGCTTCTCACTGAATTCAGTAAAAACTTGACACTGTCATCCATTCATTTCAAAACTACGTCCGTTAAATTGTACCTGGTGTGATTGCTGGTAATTTTAAGGGGTTCTAGTTTTGTGTGACGTTTTGGATTAATTTAGCGTTGTAAATAGCTTTACCTGTGGATTAAAATGCTTGTTAGCACCTGCTTCTCGTTTTAATAGACAGTTGAGTTTTTTGTTTATTTGAAGAGACTTTTATTGTCAAGTTTTACTTTCCTATACTGTTTTTATCAGTGGTCATTTTAGTATAACTTATAACCGTAGTTGCCTTAACTTCCCTAGAAGTGACTTCTCATCCTGGTGTGTCCTGTGGTCAGCTGCAGGGGCTTGTGAAGCCTGCTGTGCCTGCAGGCATCACAGAGGACATGCATGATTATTCTAGTGTTGATTCCAGTTTATTTTATTCACACGTCTTTGTCTAGCTGCTCAGAACTTCAATGTTAGCTTAGTGTAAACGATTGCGCTACTGGGTAATCGATTTGAATGACTGATGTGGTTAAGCCAGGAATGCAATAATAATAATGATAATCGATTTCGAATTCTGGGACATGAAAACTTCCGATGCTTGAGCGAAAGTAGCAAAGTCCAGGGCGGTGTCGATGTACCGCTCTCAAATACATTACTCTTATGATTTTTTTTACCTGAGAGCCTAGTAGTAAATTAATAAATATACGGTAGCCTCTATGGTACATCGTTTATTATCATTATTATTTTATATAGAGTAACATTTTGACGGTTTCAACCACTACTTCTACTTTTTTAATTTCCGTATTCAAATTCCCTGATCTACATGCGGAGAGATCGTATTTAGAGGAGACTGTTCTACTCATCAGTTATTACACAAGGGCAGAAATTTTCGGTTCGCGTCAACACCTTTATGCGTCCCTGATTGTGACCTAATTGTAAAGTAAGTTAAAATAACAGAGGGCTTCTTATATCTCAGGCTTTATTCATTTATTGAACTCTAAATTTACATATTGCAGTAGGAGTTGAAAGGTTTGCAATGAACTTTCAACTTTAAAAATGAGACAAAATTGACATAGCTTAAAGGCAATCGTACTCAGTTACATATAATTCTCGAAAATACGTGTCATATTTTCTCTAATGCAAGTAATTTTATTCGGCACTAAACTTAGTGTGAATACAATTTATTTTTCCCCACACCTAAGAGGACCCGATATTTTATAAATTACTGTGTAAGAAAAAACTTGTTTTTCTTTCGTTTGTTGCTCCCAGCGACATGTAAGCTAGACTTGGAATCCACGGTCCTGCAAGCTAGCCCTCAAAGAGCACCTCCCTGCTGGGGGTGTTGCATGGTGCCGTCTGCGTGTGAGCTCGTAGGGCTGCTTGCCAAGCATAAACTTGTGTTCGAAAACGAGGTTTTTCAGTATTTCTTCTCAATGGTTGGTTGCCTATAGTGCTGTGTATCTTGAGCTTGTTCATCTTACGTGTTCCCTTTACTAAATAGTGTTTCATTGTGAAAAAAATCCTCGTCCGTTATATAGGCAGATGTTGGTGCGTAGGTGCTGCGTTTTTTGGTTACTGTTATATTCTCTCACCTAGGTTACTTTGTTTAGAGTTTGCAGTTATTATTTACCAGCTTGTATTATATTCTAATGATGATGATGTGCTTTTACTTATATGACTAATCTTTACTATTGAGACAGTGTGCAACCGATATTCGAGGCGATTATAGCGGAAGCATTATGTTGAGCTCCAGATAATGTCCTCGAAAATATCTTACGGATAAACGAATATTTTCTGCTTGACAAAAGTGATTGTTTATTTATTCAATATTATACCTGTTCAGTCCTTGAGTTTCTTTGAACGTATTAATTTTTGACAGTTGTTCATATACTCGGGACTCTGTACATCATGGGAAGCTCTACTACATAAATATCAGAACTAATTTGATTCTTCTAGCAAAAGAATATTTCTTACCTTATTCAGGCTTTTTGGAGAACTATCCTGTGAGTTTCAGTAATAGTTATATTCTATGTGTTCAAGTAATTTGTGCACTTGCAAAACATTGGATATTGTAATTGGTTACGTAGCTTTATTTGTTTCCGAAATTTAAATTTATTATTAATGAGATGTAGTTATCTGTGGACCCTGCCAAGTGTTGAAGGCTGCTTATTGTTTTTCTTAACAAGAATATTATCTTGATCTTTGCATTACGAAGATATTGTGTCTTGAGAATATCGGGCCCTACATCATGGAGCTCGGGTTGCCTAACGACATGGGTCCAGGATCAAGGAAGCAATTGTAAAATTGACACTTTGAGAATTGTCCAAAGCAGTTTCTGACAATGCATTACACTATTGATAGGGGTATTTAATGGGCGTATTCCGTTGCTAGAGGCGTCTCAGCAGTTCATTTTTGCTAGGTTTGCATGCGGGTGTGCACTACATCCCGCACCTGCTGAAGCTTTCAGAGCTTTATTGGTTTAATGAGAAGATTATGTGATCTTTGGTTCGCCTGTACGTCGAGGCAGAAGTGAAAGCACGACTGCATGATGCCCCTTCAAAATAAATGTTTATGCTGAGAAATATAAGGTATTTGACCACAAAAATTGTGGCCTAGGAGGACTAGTAGATAGGGTGCAAGATTTTTTCTATCAGGGCTCACAATCTTGATTCATGTAAATCGTGTTTAGTAACTTGAATTAAATGAAATATGTTACAATTACTTTTGTTGAGGGTTTTATAAATGAGTTCACATGTTCCACTTTTTGGTTAACCGTTATTGACTTTATTTTAATTGGATTTATGTGGCCGTTTTCTCCATTGATTAAGGGATAAATGAGTATAATGTTGTAATATATTGTCAGATTAAGCGTGTGTTTTGATCTTCAATAAAAACCCGTGATCATTTTCTATTCCCCGTTAGTGTTCATTCCGGCGCCTGTGTTCATAAACTTGTGCAGGTAATTGACTTCTTCAGCCTCCGACATAAATAACATCATTAGATTACTGTTCACTCCCTGTACATAATACAATGTGACTATGGTCTCATCATAGTGAAACTGTTACCATTTTCGAAAATAATTTTGAATGATCTTTTAAGACAGAAGAAGTCGAATTATTTTTTTATCTTTTTGACCAAAATTTATCTAAAAAGTCGCCTAAGTTTGGAATCTTACTAACTTGTACCACTGGTATAGTGTTACAGACTTCATTGAAATTGTGTTATAACGTGGCCTCAAAACTGATTCTTCAGATATTTATACTAGCAAGACTCGTTTATTAGGATTAGCTAAGCTCAGGAAGGGCAAGAAAACATAGTGAAGTAGACATTAGTGAATGGGATCCCAGACTACATAGGGATTTTGCTACAGCGAGTACTGAATGTGTTGAAATTGAAAATATATTAAAGTGATTAGTCTTGCCAGAACCCACTGAAGGCATGCTCTATCTATCTAGTAAAAGAGTAATTTTCGCTATAATGTTACTAAATTATTACCAATATTTTGAGACATTAAGTCACAGTAACGTAATTAAAGAATCATTCTTTGAAAACTGAGGAAAGATAATTTATATCATTTTTTAATACCATAGGCTCTAAAGTGGAAAACAAATTAAAGTTTTATTGGAGATGTTATTAAACAGAGGACACAGCAGTCATGAACAGTACTGGCCTGTCGAAAGCAAGACGTCTGTCCATCCTACGTAATCAGAAAGCATTTTTCGGTTGTGGCAAATTTTAGCGTTTTGTACGTCTGCCACCAGCGGCAGTAATCTTACACAAGGACTTTTGACTTGCGTCACGTCAGGACGTGTAGCAGCGACACTGTGAAAAGGGGGCTCTTAGTGACACTCGGGGGTGCCACCTTGTTTCATGTGTGTGTTTTAGAGGGAATTAAAGTCGTAACAAAGACCGTAGCTAAAGCTGGCCCTCAAGTTTAAGTTGATGGCTATCGAACTGGAATCAGTGGGCTTGTTCTAACGGCATCGTATTTATTTTAGATTTGTGCTTCAGTAATTTGATTTCCTTGAATCTTCATGAGTACAATAAACTTTGTGGAAGTATTTCATCACTGGAGCTCATTGCTGGCTAAATAATCCCCATGCCAAAAAGAGGAAGCATAAGAAAGCAAATGGACCTGCCAAGCATAAGGGGCTGATTATGACAAGCTGGCTCTTCCAGTGATGCTCTCACTTGGCTGGTTCTCTTGCATGGAATAACCCAGGGTGGCCCTTGAAGAATTATTTCAGATGACTCTGGCACACAGACAAAAAACTTTGGCTTTCCATCTTGTTGTATGTGTAGTTTAGAAGGAATTGAAGAGTGTAAGAAAGGTCCCAGCCAAAGCTGGCCCTCAAGTCAAACTGAGGTTAATAAGTTAAGGCTTGTCTTCTCTTCAAGAAAATTTAAGTGCAACTGTGGCAGAAAATATGATAAGCTAAACTTTCTTCTTAAATGGAATAAAACTTTCTCTAGTACTGGCATTTTTTTATTGTTATGTGGGCATTGCTAAGATCTCAGGAAACTTTAAATGAAATGGTTTTTTTAAAACAATGAACAACCACAATGAAGACTTCTCCCAACTCCTAAATATCTCATAGATAGGTCCTTGGACCATTCAGCATTAGTTGACAGCCAACCAGAACACTTCTTTGGCAGTTACTGGATGCTTTGAAGAAGATATAAATTTATAACTAACTGAAGCACTTTCTGATGCTGGTTTTGGTGGACCTTTGATGAAATAAATTTATAAGGCCAAGGAGAGAGTCAAGAGATCTTAAAGTGGTCTTTGATACCTTCAATTTATCACAATATATTTGAGTCTAATTTTAACTAAAGTCAATACATGAATGAGAAACCATGACATTGTTTGTATTGCAGTGGGATAATTACTTAACATACATCACAATACAAATATGTTGCTAGGTGGTATAAATGTGCTAAATTACAATTATCTTCATTTTTCATTCTTATGACAGGTTCTTGTTTACTCAAATTTCAAGCAGAAAATTAATTGTAGCAACATCTGAATCATTAAATGTTTTTTATATTAATGTAACCATTATATGCCTGAGCTTGCAATAATTTAAATATTTTAAATAGAGTTTTTTTTCAGAGTCAGATGTGTAGAACAAAATGTTTTATACTGTCTTCATAATTGCATGCTATGTTATTCATGTTTAAAAGGCTCACTTTGATAATTTTTGGCTTAGTTATAATAATGATACAGGCATTGTAAAATAATAAATAAATGGTTTTTATACAGAAGTAAATAATGCACACTTTGAGGTAAGTTTGTTAAGTTTGTTTCAAGTTTCTGTTAATTTCATTGTAGTTGCTAGTATTTGTAGTGATTTTAATTAGACAGTTTATTATACCTCATATCAAATTGGTGAAAAGTCAACATTTAAGCTTATTATATGGAGTGTGCTTCTCAATAGGAAATATTTAGTCTAAGCAAATAGCTAGAATGTTGAGCAACCAAGTCTGAGTTATTGATTTTTAAAAGTAATAAATTTAACATATTGTTTACTGTGATATTTAATGTAGGCCTAAGAATACCGTTTTCAGTATTCAGTTAAAAAATGCTAAGCATTGCACTATCAAATATTCTGTACTTGCACATGTTTGTATTCGAAAGTGCAATTTTGAGAGTAAGGCTACTAGTTGAATATCTTTCACTCAACTGAAGTGTATCATATATGTAACAAATGGATTCCAGAATTTGTGCAAAATATCTACATCTCAGGTTAGAGGTTTGAAATCCTCATTTCCTTAAAAGAAAGTGAAAGATATCAATGCTCCTCAAAAATCTTGAATTTTTTTAAACATGTGTTTATACATATGTATATTAATCTATAAAGATCGTAATGTACAAAAAAAACTACTAGTTTAAAATTAGAAGTATTTTTATTATTAGGCTTGACTGAATGCTAGTATTTTAACAGTCGCATGCATCTCATCCTAGCATCCCCCTTGTAATGTGCCAGATTGTGCTAAGGATATACAGGATGGGGTATAAGTAACACTCCCTTTTAGAAAAATTAATAATTAATTAATTAATTGTAACTTGGCTGATTTGTTCACAGGCCAGCAGAGGCCATGGCTCCACTGAATTGCCACAAGCCATCATCAACTTCTTCATTTGAGCCTCCAAGTTCCATCAGCAGCAGTCCATCTAACAACTCGGGTGACCATCATGAGACTAAGTCTTATTCCTCTTGTAGTAAATCACCAGACTCAGATACAGAGAGTGGCAAAGATGGTGATCATCTGAGCTATGCCGATGCCTGCAAAAGCAACTGCTTGCTTGTGCCTCGGGTTGCTGTGAACAACGAGCATGACAGCAGTGAGAGGAGCCCTGGTGATGGATGTGACATTCCTAATGGCCCTGCAGAGCACGTACATCCTTCTTTGGATGTGGATAAGCGGAGAAACTGGAGTTCAGCAAGCAATTTGGAATCAAAGAATTTAATATTTACTGGATCTCCTGAAAAGGAAATGGAGGAGAGGACTGAGTCTTCTTTGCCTCCAAAGGATCTTGGACCAAGCTCTAATTTCACTCATACTTTTCTGAAGTCTATTTTATCATCAATAGATAGTAAAGACCCAGGTTAGTACTTTATGAATAGGTTTATTCTATATATTCTATTAAAATCACTAATATCTTAGCTGAAATGTTACACTAATGTTAGGTCATGAATATATAAATAAATTCTGATAATCCTAACTCTTTCCAGTGGTAGCAAATGCGTGGCTGGAGACTCTGTTGGATGTAATGGACCTTCTTCCATGTGAAGTGATCAATAATGAAGTAAGTAACCATGTCTGCAAATCAGAGGAACTGATGTTTATTCCTGTTCTATTTGGATAGAATACTGTTAGTTGTCATATTCATGCAATCATGGCAACTTTGTAGGAATGATGGTTTGTTTCAATCATTTGTTTGTGAGGCTGTGCATGTTTGCTGTGTAGCTGGTGGTGTTGGAATTTGCACCTTGTTTTAGTCCTAATATTCACTCTTGAGTAGCCATATATAATCAGGATAAATCACCACAAGGTCACACTGTGATTTGATGGCCAGCCATAATTAAAGTCACTCCTAAGTGAGTACAAAGTTTTATTTGATACTCTTTGACCATTAGTGTTTAAATTCTGAGAAAGTTTGATGCATTTCTGATATTCCGTGGAAATTACGAGTTTGTAGACACTAATAATACTTACAAGCATCTTGCTGATAGCTTGTCAGCAGGTGAGAATTTCCTCATACACATTAAACCTGCTCATCTCAGAGTTCTTCCTATTGTTTATTTGTTTGTGCATGGAAAATTTGATCTGATACTTCTGACTAAACTTTGCAGTGCTGGGATGCTTGAGATGGGCAATAGATCATAATCTATTCATTACAAAAATGTAGTAATCCTACACTTTAACATACGAATAAATAGTTGAATGTGTTTGTGTTTGTCAAAACTGTTTTGTTTCCACATATGCTATTCAAATTTAGTAAATAACGTGATTTTATGGTTTCTTATAAGTCACACATTAAAATAATGAGTTTTCATTGATTTTTCTTGGAACTGTATTTCAGATAGTGCCAGTGGCTGTCTGTAAGAGCGAGTCCCAGCACCTCTCTGATCGCATCGCCTCTTGTAAGCTCATAGGCAAACTAGCCTCCAAGTTTGGGCCCAACCAGTGAGTTTATTCTGTAGTCCTGTTTATTGTGTTCTCTTGTTTACATATATTGTTCTGGAATCAATTATTCTAAATGATGCTACATTGATGCCACAAATTAAAGTTCTAGTATGAAAAAAATAAACTTTAATGGCAATGCTGAATATCATTGTGTTGTTTTTTGAGGTTTTATAAATTAAGAGTAAGAATAAAATTGCAATTTATCAATGATCAAAACATTATGCTTTTCTGTAGAGTACTCCATGTGTGCAATCTGCTTTGACTTGTGCACTTCAGCTAACCTTGTGATAAAATTTTGTGATAGCTGATATCTTCATAATTATTTTTTAAACATATGTTATTTACTCCTATGCATTATGATTTGAGGATAAAAACTAGTTGTTTATTTTGGAATTAGACTCCATCTTGCAATTTCAGGGGGATGATAATTTTCATAAATGGTGAGCTGAGGAGTGCATGTAGCTACCGCATTTCGATCAATTATTTGGTCTCCTTTTTTGTTCTGCTAAATCGGCTTAATGGTTGGCCGTGAGATTTAAAAAAATTGAACTTTGTTTGTATGAAACAATGAGGTTCTGAGTACAGCAACGTGAGTAAATTATACATAGCATTTCATATCTCGGACAGGGTACTTAGTTTTCATGCCTAAACAGTTACTTAATGTTGTATTTTTGTGAAATTGTTGTACAACCAAGGGCCAAATACGATTTTAAAATTGTTATCATGATGCTATCTGCTTCTCTATGCTTGGAGCTGGCCTCAGAGAATTAATTCTTAAAATATCTTTAGAAAAACTAAATGACATGAAACCAAGTATCACTTTTTACCCAAAATTTTTCAAAACTTATAGTGAATTTCTTCTGAACATTTCTAAGTGCTCTTCGAAGATAACAGTAAACTTGAGAAAACATGCTATACTTTGGACAATCGTAACTGAGGAGTCTTGTTCATGCTTGTGTTAATGGAGTTGTGTGTTGTGAGGCTGCGTCAGGAAGTGTGCGGTGCGGTGCTCTCACTGACGCAGGACGTGAGCGAGGAAGTGCGCGCTGCAGTGTGCGGGGTGTTCGCTGTGGTTGCCTCGGGGTTGGCTCAGGATGCCATCAGGAGCCATCTCATGCCCAACCTCCTCAACCTCTGCTGTGATGACAAGGTCAACGTCAAGATAGCGGCCCTGCACTCCATTTTGGACGTGGTTCCTCACCTTGACCACAGTAAGCTCCTCTCTTCCGTGTTGTGCTTGTGAGGTTGAGTGCTTCCTGGCTAGTGATGAGGCAATCTCAGCCTTGCATAGTGTCCCTATTGCTCTTCAGTAATTCTTTTGATGCAAAAACTTAGGAAGTTTTCACAAACTAGGTTTTATGCCAGCAATTCTGAATTTATACTGCTCAGTTCTTGGCTATGAGAGTAGGCTAGTGTGTATATTTGGTATCATGGGAAAAAATGTATGCATATGTTTTTCCTTTATATGGAGCGTAGCTTTATTTTGCACCTATTCAAATCTTCCTTCATTAACGTCATTTTGTTAGTAAGTATACTTCTGTATTTAGTTTTGTTATTATTATCTTCTGCAGTTATGGATGAAAAGATTTCTCATATTTGCAATTGTCACTGTGTTGTTAAATTGACTGTTAAAACGGTCATTGTTTTGCTTAGTAATTCTCCAGAATGAGAAAACTCATTTCTGTTTCTCTCACAGTGTTCCGAGAAATTCTTTGAACTCGTTGTATTGCATCACCTTAATGTACACCTTGCTGATGAAGATTCTTTTTGTACTTCCTTTCGTATTTTACTTCAATTCGTGGGTGGAATTTATTTAGATCCTATTCTATTTTTTGAGCGCATGCGTATTTATTTAAGTCCATTTGCTGCATTCCCAAATCTTAATAGAGACCTGATATCTATAGCCATGTCTGTTATCCCCTGAGTTCAATGAGCGGCCGTGCACAAAACAGCTGTGCTTTTAAAACTCAATGTAAGCACTCGGGCGTAGCCTGCACCCATGAGAGCACGTGTCCAGAAACTGAGCACTAAGTTGAAGTGTTGCTGCTGCAGAGACGCGACAGGACTCTGTGATGCCGCTCCTGAGAAGTATGTGTGAGCGATGCGTGAGCTGCTGCGATGTGACGCTGCCCGTGCTGGCCTATCTCCTCGGCCCGCTCTGCCACGCGCTCCAAGGTGTGCCAGCTTGTGTTTGTTGTCTGTTTCTGAGCTGGAAGACCAAGGAAAAGGTGTTACTTATCATCTTTTACTTTTCTTCTAGAGAAAGGGGAGTCTAATAAATTTCCTACAATTTACAGTACATGTTATCAAATTTTTTGGTATAAGATTATGTCAAAAAACAGCAACTCGTAAACATGTTCTGACGGTAGTTGATCATCAGCTAGGTATAGTTATCTAACTTGATGGTTCATTTTCATCTTTGTGTCGGTTGCTTCAGTGTTTGCAAATAGTGTCTACCGAGGAGCATTATGTCAAACATGTGTTAGTTTCACTGCTGACATCATTTGGTTGTGTGACAACAATATTGTTTATCCAACAAAAATATTGACAACAATAACACCACTATTGATCGTGTTGTAGAACAACAATATCCATGTGCACAATGTTTACCTAAGTGCCTTGTAATCTTGTAAGGTAGTCATCACTGATTTGGATGAAGCAGAAAGGTCTGTATTTCATCCTACAGATGACCTGGAGGACGAACAGAAAGTATGGCTGCTGTCATGGTACTGCCAGGTCTCCACCATAGGCCTACCTCTCGACGACGACCGCTCGGACAAACTGGTGGGAATGGACTCGCTCGCTGTTGTTTGTTGCAAATCACATTTTTAAATCTTACGTTCCTATAGTGATAATTTAGCTTCAGTTTTCTTTAGGAATAATGGACTTGTAATTGGCATTTTCAAGTCACCGTTTAATGAAGCATCGCAAGTGATCGTTTTTTGAAAAATGTTGGGAATTAACTGTCTTTTTATGCCTCCCGTTGTGTGATTAGGGCCTCCAACTGTGCTGTCTCTGTCTCTCTTATACTGAAGCTGTAGCGGAAGTGGACTCACCAATATCTGTTTTTTTTTTATTTTGCTAGAAGAAGTCATGTACAGAGCAGGCGCAATGTATCACTCTACAGTGGCCAGTTGGAGTTACACACGCTCGATTAGGCCCGTATATTCAACATCAACCCGAAAATGGGCTAAAATTTTATAATTGTGTTACCTCAACAATAAAGTACATGTTCCCTGTCGTTGTCCTTATTTTTTATATTTTTTTAATAATGATAAAGTGAGTTGTTGAACTTGGTAAATTGAAGGCTCAAGAAAAAGCATATGAGTTGTTAAGCATGGCAATTTCAAAAATTCCTGTGAATTTTTTTATTCCTACTAAATTTAAATCGTTTTCAGATCCTGTGTGTTGCGTATAGACTCTCCTCTACCGCAAAACCCACACGGCTATTCCAAATCTCAAATTATCAGCTTTTTAAAGTTGCAGTAAACACCGTTCTATTTGTATTATGTAGTTTTATATCTTCACTCTGTTTAGTCTGTCTTAGTCATTTTAATTCGGCTGTTAAATGCAGTTCAAGAAATGAGAAAATGCAGATTTGTGTCATATTTCATAATTTTTGAATCTGTTGTGACATTTCTATGTAAAATTAGAGCCAGTTGTATTGAGGCGCACCTCAAGATCGTCAGTAAATATTTAAATTCAAGGAAAGATAAACTGGTTATATCAGCGATGTTTAGCTCCAAGTTGCCAATTCAGGACCTTGCCTAGGTTTTAAAATAATCATTTTATTCATGTATTCGTGAGAGACCTCAACAATAGGCCTCTGCCGCAGCACAACGAGGAAACTCGTGAACTATAACGTTATGCTCGCTCCAACAAAGTTTGAGAGAGAGCTTGGTCACGTGGGAACCAACAATCAAGTGTACCTGATGGCTTAGCCTTAAGAGTTTGAAGTAAAAGCTGCAACAATCACTACAGTTTGTGAAATTATCTTCAATTTTCTATTGAGATTGTGATTGTTGAGGACAATTTCCCTTGCAATTGTGAGTACGGCTGTAATAACTTGTACAGTGGGCTGAAGCTTTGCTGTGTCGGCAGCTGCCGGACGCCGTGTGCCAGCTGTACACGGGGCGCAATGAGACGGAGGCTAGGCAGCAGTGCGCATACAACCTGCCAGCCATGTTGCTCTTTGCTGCTCCTCTCACCGGCACATTCCACTCCCCGCCACTCAGTACTGATGCCACTCACAAGGTATCCTCTCCATACATCAACATTTCAGATGTTTCCATTATTAGACTCATATTTAGCCAATAGATCGTACTACTACTAATACAAACCTGGAAATTCTATGTACTTAAAATATGATTGGCTGTTACGGTCAATAATGAGCGTTTCCCTCCCACTGGAACTGTACAGTTTTCCTGGTTTTATCTTGTGTTGGAAATGGAGTTTAAATTTAAAATTTTATATCTATCTATTCATTTTGTGGGAAGTTAAGAGACCATGCACTGACAGAGTGGGAGTTTGCTCATACCTTATCAATGATATGAAATTTTATGAACATGAAATGGTATTCTTTGGGGCATTCTTAACCTTGAATATTTCTATAAATATGAACTACTGATACATAATCGTTCTTTTTTGGCTTAATTTATGTAGGTTGAGACAATGCGAATCTTATAGCTTCATTTTTTGTGATAGACAATTTTTTTTACACCGAAAACAGAATTGAAAACTTTGAAGCCCAAAAGACTACAGTCACTTACAGAATGTTGATATTGTTAGAGAAGACAATTTGTGAGAGAATGTTCATGTGTCGGGATATAACTTCACATTTATTCTGGTGTGCCTGTGTGACGTGGTGCAGGCTACAGAGGGCAGGAGCTGGACGATGCTGTTGCCTGCCGTCGCCTCCTTCGTGCTCGACCCCAGCGTGCACGTCCGCCACACCACAGCCAAGGCCTTTCATCAGGTGCTGCTGTGTGTTCTGTGTGTTGTGCTGTCCTATATTCTGTTGGTGCCGTCTGCGATATGTGTTGTGTTTGCTGTGTGAATACAGCCGCGTCTTGTGTGTCAAGTCACGTAGTCATAACCTCATGTGTGCCACACACACGTGCTTTTGTGCTCTCACACACACGTGCCTGTGTGCTCTCACACACACGTGCCTGTGTGCTCTCACACACACGTGCCTGTGTGCTCTCACACACACGTGCCTGTGTGTTCTCACACACACGTGCCTGTGTGCTCTCACACACACGTGCCTGTGTGCTCTCACACACACGTGCCTGTGTGCTCTCACACACACGTGCCTGTGTGCTCTCACACACACGTGCCTGTGTGCTCTCACACACACGTGCCTGTGTGCTCTCACACACACGTGCCTGTGTGCTCACACACGCTCGGGCGCATGTGTGAGTACACCGGCGGCTGTGCGACCACGTAGCCTTGCCTCTAAGTTCCATAAAGTGTTTAGGTACAAAACATGTTTGTTATCAAATAAATGGCCAAGTATTGTTGTCTGTGGAAACACTGGGAGGTAGCAAGTTGGCTTTCGTTTCTTTAGTGATCATTGATGCCAGTGAGACGCCCCGTGAGGGGTATTTGCATTACTATGTGTAGTAGAGTGAGGGTTCACACACAAGGGCAAAACAATAACAGCTCATGGCTGGTGTGTGCAGCTGTGTGTGCTGCTGGGCTCCAGTGCGCGCGTGTTGCGGGAGCCGCTGCTGCAGTTGCTGAGGTCTGAGAGTGCTGAGGTGCTCACCGCCCTCCTCCCAACGCTCCCCCATGTGCTCACCTCCCTCCAGCTGCCTGACCTCCCTCCGGTGAGCTAGCGGTCCTCTATCTACAGTCTCAAGCTTGGACATGACTGTTTCCTGCCCTACATAGCGGTGGATTTTTTACTATATTGATAAGAATGCTACTGTAGTAAGAATTAAATCCAAATTTATAGACTTCTCATTGTTCTTTTTACGTCAAAGAGCATGTGGATTTACACACTCTTGATGTTCAAAAAAAAAACTTTGTGATAGAACCGATCAAGCAATGACTGAACTTCAATGGGAATTCTGATTTAATCATTGTAGATTTCCTGAAAATAGTGGCTTGATATTGTGAAGCTAATTTCTTTTGTAACATTAGTATGAATGAGCTAATGTGTTATTCTTTTCATTCTCCAGCACACTGATTGTTAAAACAATGTTACCGAAAATCATTTGTTGAAATAATGTAACAATTGCGACTGACGGGTTGTCTAACACTGACCAGGTTGTGAGTGAAGGAGAACTTGTGTCACTGGTACTGAGTGTGGAAGACTGTGTGGCGAAGGAGTGTGGTGGAGTGTGGCGGCGTCATGCTGACCTGCTACACCACATGGCAAGCCTCATGCTGTGTGTGCCCCCGGACATGCTGCTTCCTCGCCTCATACCCAGGATGACGGACCGCATGGTCACTGCCGTGAGTGGCCTGTCTTTGTGATTTAGATTTATTATGTAAGTCCTCGTTATACGGTAATTTTTTACCCAATGAATTCGCAGTTACAGTGACTATTTTCATGTCTGTAGGGGTGACTTTCGACGTGCTGGAACACGTATCCTATTATTACATGTTATAATGGATTCGGGTAGGGAAATTTCGATTTGTGGTAAGGTTTTCAGGAACGCATATGTACCTTATAACGAGGACTACCACTCATTTCGTAGCTACTTAACTGCTATACTTGATCATCGCTTATCCTCGTGAGATTTTATCCATATGATTTTCTGCATATCTGGCATTCCGAACAAATACTCTGTATGTACCGCTTGCATGTGTGCTCGAACTACTGACCGCGGCGCATTCACAGAGAGCGCTACCGTGCCGTGTGGCTGCCGTACGCTCCCTCCTCATCTACCTGCAGCAGCTGACGCCAGAGCAACAGCGCACCACGGCCGCCAACACTGTGTCTGGTGAGAGCAGGAAGTGGTGCTATAATACAAGGCCAGGCTCTCATGTTGAAATACTGCGCTCATTTTTGTGCACAGAATATAATATAGTATTGTACTGTTATGTTACTGCATTGGGTTTGTTTGCGCGATCTAATGAACGGCAGAGCAAAAGTGACAGTGTGAGTTATTATTTTCTCTTACGTAGCGTCTGCATGCTCAGTTAACGGCATTGCGCGGTAGTTCCTTAGACTTAGATTTAGATTTGTGGGCCAGCGTATGGCTGGGGCCTTTGTAACGGCCTTTAATTTCCTCTAATACACACACATACAAGAGGATGGCATCCCAGAGTTTTTCTGCTGTGAGCCAGGGTCGTCTAAAGTAATTCCTTTAGGGCCACCTTGAATCATTCTATGCAAATGAACCAGCCAAGTGAGGGCATCACTGAAAGATCCAGCTCCTATATAACTTTCGCAAAGTTATTCAACTCACCTAGGTATTTCGGGTTTGGATTGATAAATCATAAATGTTAACCCATTATCCTTGTTATCAATGCTGCTTTCAATAATGTTGAACATCATATACATCATCATGAAGTGTGTAGAACTGCGTCGTAACTCAGTATTGGCTGTATGTCTAGTGCTGTGTGGGAGCCGCAGCTGCCACCAGAGGATGCTGTACCTCACCCTATGTGAGATGAGCCTTGGCCTGCTGCCCTCTCTCTTCCTCGAGTGCTTCAGTTCGGCCATGCTAGCGCTCCATTGTGAGTAGTTCAATTATGGAGTCTCTAGGATTTGCTTAACGCTGGTCGTCGCAGTTAACTGAAGGACCAGAATAACAAGTTCAAAGTGTTTTTGTCAAGTTATTTGCCGCTGTTCACGTATATAATTTGAGAAGACTTTTCCACTGAAAATGTTCTAGCATGATTTAGCGAAAAATGTTATAACTAAATAATTCATTCATGTAAAAGAGTGGTAGTCTTTTTAGTCTTTCAAAAAATGAGTACTTGAAGATGATACTAATATTTTACCTGGGGAATATTTGAAATGAATTCTTAAAACAATTACTGTATTGAACTTAATTTTTAGTCAACCTTTAGTTTTTTCACTGATCTCCTTTGTTGGGCATGTTAAGGTTATCAGGTGCGTTCTAGAAAATATCTGGAAATAATGGAATTCAAGTACATTACGAATCGTTTAATGCTGCAATGGAACTCCGCGATCTTAGTCCTATGAAGCTGTGATACAGCAGTTGGTCAGACTGGGATTGTTTGTCTTTCAAATGAATTTTTCATCCGTTAGTGAATGATAGTGTGCACATTAGGAATTAAACCAGGAAATTTAAAATTATTTGTTCTCTTTCGACTTGGTTTTGGTTGTTCATTTACGCATGCAAATTCTTAGTTATTCTTGACTTACAGAAGGTTCTTACGAAAGGGTCGTTGGTAGTTTGGTATGCGTTCTACAAAAATTTACTTCTATCGTTTAGTTGTAACTACCAGCTATAGATGCGCTAACTTTTGCTTCATCGTACACGTTAACATTCTAAGTTCAGTTCCTGCTAGATATTCAATTTGAAGCCCATTAACTATGTGTCATTTCTTATTATAATTTTTATTGCGGCAACCCAACAGCTGTTAGGCTTTGCCTTAACTTGGTCAAAAGGTTGCGGTTAAGATGTGCAGCAAGATTACTACCTTATCAAGTGATGGTTGTGTTGCGTGGCAGGTGATGCGGTCGCCAACATTAGGCTCCGAGTTGTGCATCTGTTGCCTGCACTCAAGTCCAAGCTCACACTGCCTCGGGACTCGGCGCTCCTCCAGGTGAGCATGATCTCCTAGAGGGTGCGCTCTTCTTCATCTGAAAGTGAGGCCACAATTTGATTTTTTGAAGGGAGTTCATTCATGAAAAGTTCTATTTTCTTAACTAATAGGTTTTAATTGCTCAGTTCTATCGATAAGCCCCTAAAGCTTTTGATTTATTTGAAGAGCCTAGAAATTAAATGTTGAAATATTTTATCACCACAGGTTATGTTCGTGAATAATAGTTTAGTCTGAAGCAGAAGGGGGCAATCAAGATGGATTTAGTTTAAAAAGAGGTGTTAGCTGGTGAATGATTGTTTTTTAACTGTTCATATTGGATATGTACGGCATGTACGGAATGTTGCTGAATGTTTTAAGTTTTATGTGAATTATTGTAGGCCTGATCTTGCACTTTATTTTTGGAAACATCTGGATGCTATTTGAATGATGACACATTTGTTGAAGCAGGAGTAAGCAAATGAGAACTAAATAGCTTTGCTGTTAGCTTTACCAGATCTTTCGCTTCAAAAAATCGAGATGTACGTCTCCATGTCGGCATCCTGCTGTTTTTATGTTACTTTTATTACATTAAAATATTCATTCTCACTTTCGGAGGAGAAGTGTCGTACAGTATTATTAAAACAATTATTCGTGCAATTTAAGCCATAGTTCAGTCGAACTCTTACTTTAGTTTGGATATATTTTATCAATTCATGTGTCATCTAGGTTATGTATGATGTTTTGATTTCTTTTTCCTTATATACGTGTTGTGAACTCATCATTTATATTAAAATGAAAAACAATGCTGCAATTTTCGAAAAAGTAAAACTGAAAGGCCTCTCCTCATTTGAAAAATATACTCTTCTCTCCAAAAACAAACTATGCCTCCCATTAGGGAAAAATGCCAGGGTTTATTATTTTAATGTCACAATAACGTTTAGAGTAACAATAATTTCCCAATAATTATCGCGTAAATGACGGATAAAAATGACAGTTTGCTGTCGTGTGAGTATATCATCATTATACCTTCTGCTGCCGCAGCTTCCTCGACCCTTCTTTAGAGGCATGGAGTTGCGTGCCGTTCAAGAGACGTGTAATTTTATTGAACTCGTGTATCTTGTCTGACAGTCGCTGGAGACTGCAGTGGGGCGGCTGCTGCTGACGGAGAGCGACAGAGACGTGCGTGACGCTGTTGAGGAGAGCATCTCTGCGCTGGAGAGCGTTCATGTGCATCACTGCCCTGAGTCCTCTGCAGTCAGGGGCGCCAACGATGGTTTGACTCGTTAGAATAGAGATACACGTTAATATTTTTTCATGAATGTGAGGAATAAGGTTTTAGGTTATGGAAACGAATGTATGTATGTTTCTTCTTTTTTTTCATTGGTACATTCTAAGTTTGACTATTGTCTATTTAAACACTCAGGATGGTATATTTACATTCCAAATGTAGTTATTTAAAAGTTTTCACTTCTACGTTGGTTCTTCTTTTCATCTTATACGTATATGTATATATAAAATATTTCAATTATAATAGTTACCACGTTATTGTAGAAGTTATTTTAAAAGCCAATTGTTTAGAATTGGCCAACCAATTCAGTGCTTTCACTAGTGGTTGAATGAGAAGTATAGCATTGTCCTGCCATCAGCTGGAATTTGATGGAAATAAATCTTTTTTAAATATTTACAGTAAAATTTGCGATACCAGTATAGTGTGAATATACAGAGTATAAACAAAATCCTAAAACTAGATAACGTAACTTAATTTTTTTTATTTCTATGCCACATTTTTTCTATTTTAATTCTGAATCAAAGATTGTGTGTTGAAGGCTACAAAACCAGTATGAATATTTTTTGCTACATTAGAAATTTAATGTATTAGGATTTCGTAATACATGATATATGAATTAATGCATGTGCAACTATCGACGTACCACAAGGTTACTAGAAAGCAATTTAATGTGCTAATTACCTAGACATAATTAAACAACTAACTTTTGAGAGTGAGTTAATAGAGCAAGGATAGATAAACTAATTACAACCTGATAGAAGTAAACCTCGTAAAGAGATTTACTAGTAATAGAAAAAGCATTAAAATGGTCGGACTTGAAGGCTGTATGATATCAAGTACATATTGTGTTTATTCAAACTCTCGAGTCATGCACCTTTGCTATTCACTTAATTTGTCCTGCACTAAATATACATTGTTGTTCTGTTCAGTGCTTTGATGTCTTTTTACTCTAAAATGGGACATCGTGTATTTGTTCTTTACGAAGCAAAGGCGATTTCTTGTAGTTGTGTATTGAAAAGGAATGAATTGTTTCATTATTCCGATGGTGTTTTAACTTTTAAATTATTTCTCCATGTCAGAAGGCAATGAAAAACGCTTTATACATCAAACTATTCATTGATCCATCTCGTTACTCAATGCATTGAAGTGTACTTACTAAGTAGTTGCAGAAATTGCATCTTCTATTTTAGAATGAATCAGGTTTTAATGTATTGAGATATTTTAATTGCTGACAAAAGTTTGATCTCAGGTTACTAAGTCTCATCTGTTTGTGCTTACAGATTTACCAACGCGACCTGCCGTCACCCTTGGTGAAGCAAGTGCTTCAAGTCCTGGTAGGGACTTGAGGGAAGCAAGTAATGGGTCCACCTTGTCTGAGTCTTCTGCGAGCACTGATGCAGCACCTGACAGCAACTCCACATTAAAATCAAGTGGCACTCATTTGAGGGAAGAGCCGAACTCCAGGAAAAATAATGACCGAGCTCATCCGGACAAATGCGCGGGCAGAAGTCGCAATGACTCGAATGGCGATGTTGCCGGCAACAACAAACGAGATGGGAGTGAAATCAAGGGTCAGCAGGCTGATGATGGCAGCAACAGGAAGGAGAGTGAAGGTGACAGATCCCATCACAGCAGGCACAGTAGTGACAATCACGGCGCTAAGCGACACCAGAGCGGTATACCCCGCGCAGCTGGAATGCCGCTTGAGTGTCAGGACGTGAAGTGTGGCACCCCTGCAGTCAATAGGCGCCTCAGTGCTGTTCTGCCTCCGCCTACTCGACCTCCCGACTCCTCCACAGTAATGCGGTCAGTCCCTGTCTCTTGTAGATGGCCCTTCAAGTATGGTGTACTGTATATTATTTTTTTAAACGGACTTTTCATATCATTTTTACAGTCATTATGGAAGGCATACTTGTTATGAAGTGCCATACAACATATTATTCTATTCTAAACGGTGTTTTGAATAATCTATGCAGCTAGTCGTTTTTTGGTAAAATGTTTTATTTCATAAACTGTTTTTGTTTATATTAATGTTATATTTCTGTGGTTTATATTTTATTTAAGGGTTATTTAAATGAAGGCGATAATTCAGTAGTAGTTGTCGAAATATCTGGAAAGACAGCTGGATGAGATGGTTGCACAGTGAAATGTGGAAAGGAAGTTGGACTGAGTTTAAGGCAGTGAAACTTCGGACAATTCCAGATTTGTACCAGTTAACTGATTTTATGCATGCCTCGTTCTCCTGTGTTATCAACGGGTAGTGAGTAGTAATACGAGTATATGTAACGCGAATGTGTTAAGTTTTCTCTGGTGACACTGCAGCTATTTTAATTGGGCATACAGTTAGTCAGAACTTGGAAATTCATATGTGTAGAGGCTTCTAATGTAAGTGTTGTATAGGTCTTAATACAACTATTATTATTTGTCCTTGATTTGAAATTCAAAACTCCTATACCGTTTTAGTTTTTAAGAGTTCATAAATAACAACATACAATTTATTTTTCTGCCCTTCTCTGCCTCTTTTGGACGCTGCTGCCGGATCTTCAAATACTTGGTATCTGTTACATAATGGATTTTTTCTTGCTACTTGTATCTCGTGTTTCTCTTTAAGTTTTGTGCTTGCCTTTTTAATAAAACTTTTTCCGATTATGATTTCTATTGAAGAAACTTATATTCTGTTTGTAAGCTTTCACTTCATATTTTTTATTAATTTCTAATTATGATTCGTACTTAATTGTTACTGTCTCGAAACTAAGGATATTTTTTCTTTTGTCACTGTTTTTTTTTGTAATGAAACGGACATCTGCCACGTTCTTTTCAGTTGGAATCCGTTCGTCCCTTATTTCAACCATCTCGGAAAAATTTTCTTTTCATTATTTGTCCTTATTCAATCTACAACTATCACTACAGAGAGGGAACATTTAAAGCTTCCCACGCTACTGTTTCTAACCCACACCAAAGTTACATTCATTGCGGTCCCCACGGCGATCAGCCGGTTTCTAAATTACGTAACCCGAGCCAAGATCAGTGGTACACCTCATCACCGGAAACTCTGCCTTGCAATGCTGAAACTACTACCAGTAGTGGTGGTTTCGGCATAGTTAGTGGCTCTGAAAACGATGGAAGAGGAAATGATGGGGCTCGTAGCGACGGTGGCATTAATAGCTCTGGTAGTAGTGGTGTTAGTAGCAGTGGTGGAAGCAGTCCAATGGGCAGCTGCTACAGGGACCTGAGCTTCAACAACACTGTGGTAACAGACTCGTCAGCTTGGTGGTCGCAAGTGTCGGGCGTGACTCCGTTCCAAGGCAGCGGGCATGAAGAGCTTTATGATACTGGTTCGCCTCGAGTCTCTGCCAAAACACAACATCCTCTTCCTCACTCATCTTCGACATCCATCGACACCGATAGCGTTATTCTGCTTGCCCAGCAGAAACTCCAGCAAACTCCAATTTTTCGCTTGCCTAAAGAGTTTGTTAAATTGAGCTCCCAGCTAGTAGGTTCCAGCTGCTTGGACGCTTATTCCAATTCTGCTGATGTTAGGCCTTCCGTACGACCAGCCGATCGTTCGCCGCTTAATTCCTGCTCTGACTCACCACCTGTTTCTTCCACTCAGAACCTTTTGGCCAACCTCAGGAAGTCCGACTCTTGTAACTTTACTGAGGAAGCTTGGCAAAAGCTAAGCAAGCTGAAGCTTACCGATAAGTTAGCGTCCTATCGCGAAAAGGCAAATAACATCTCCTCTCGTGAGCTTTTCTGGTTGCGGTCGTCGCGTACGAGGTGGCGCCGTAAGGTTGCGTCCGCAGACACGAGCCCTGAGGACACGAAGCGCATACCACGCTTCACGCGGGGCCTTTCAGAAGACTCTGCTCAGCGCTACCGTGTTGACGGCAATGATTCCAGCAAGGAGCAAGAAAACGAGCACACAACTGACGTGTCTCACTACGGTCACCGAATTCATTTGCTGCAAAATGATGAAAACTCGGGTTACTCAAATCCTTCCAGTCCTCTGGGCATGTATACTTGGCCTCCACAGCATTTCCGCCAGCACCGAGCGTTCAGCAGCTCTGATGACAGCACCTCTTCACCTGCCAAACCTGGCGATACTGCTATGGATACCGGTGCAGGCGAGGCTATGAGTGTCATACCCGATACAAACTCAAGCTTTAAATTGGATAGACCTCCAATGACGAAAGGACATAATTACTATTCTGATGTACAGGCAAATTATTCTTCTCGTACAATTGATTCGAAACTAAGTAATTCTCATCAACCGAATTTTTCGCCTCATCACAAGTCCAGCTTAGACAGTGTTCAGATTCCTGCTACCAGTGACTGTTACTTGAAAGGGCGACCTGAATATCCTTTACCAAGATATACCAAGTCCAGTGATGGATCTAATTTTGGTGGGCACGATAGGACCAGCTCGTTTTCTGGAGTAGTGTGTTCAGGCTATGTTCCTTCACTCTCGTTCGAGCAGCAGGGACTAACTTCTTCGCCGTGGTCGGATCGACGCTACGCTTCTCATGATCCGTCTCTCGGATTACAGTTGAATAAAAAATTAGCATGTGTCCGTCAGGACGCCGTGTCTGACGACATGGGATTATGGGATGGTAAAACCTACTCTAGTAGCTCTAGCTCTGTTTCGGATGTATCTCATGGTCGAACATACTCCAGGTCTACTTCTATTTCTAGCTCCGACGAGCGAAGAGTCGAAGACTTGTACGTTGTGCATGGCATTCCTCCAACTATTGGTGGAAAAGGCAGCCTTTCGGCCCATGATTTGCGCTCTCTACCCTTTCCTCATTCAGAAAAATACGCGAATTCGATGTATTCGGGTAAGGGGTCCAGCGGTTATCAGCGTGCATCATCAGTGGATGATCCACTCTATTGTACTCCTTATTCTCCTCCAGATCGGGAGAATGATCCTATTTATGAGACCATTGCGTTTGGAGATTCCAATAACAAACTCCCTTATCATTCATATTCCAATAATCCTAAAGACTACAAGCACAATTCTGGATTCTACGACTCTGGTGAGTTTGCTACACGGTCTTCTTCTTCTGCGTATCCAATTGGTCCTTTAGGTGCTTCCTGGATTCAGCAAGGCATGGTACAATATCCATCTTCTCCTTGGTCACGACTGGGTCGTTTTTCGCGTGTGCCAGTTCGTTCTTCTTCTTGGTCTATTAAGTATTCTCCTTCTTCCCTCAGCCTGTCATCGTTGGACCCCGCCGCTGATGAGTTCATCGTAGACACTGGGGTCCGCATGGATGAATCAAGCCTCCGGTCGCGCTTGCCGACCCCACTTTCCCTCGCCTCATCCCCTTCTCGTGCATCCTACTCACGCCCTCACTTTTCATCTTTCAATTCGATGGTCTCCAACTTGAAGGACTTGAAATCCTATTCTTCAAGGCTTCGACCGCCAACGCCTTCCTCGCGCATGGCTGAGCTGTCGAGCGACTCGTTTACTCGTGACAGCGCTGATGCCACTAGCCGTCTCAGGTCCTCAGCTCGCTCTCTACGACCTGTTTCTGCTGCTGGTGGCTCATCCTCAGCCCCGGGCACGCGTAAAAAGTCCCTTAGCCATGAGAATCTTCGCCTTGGCGCTCGAACGATCTCTCTGTTAGAGATGACTGGAATCCCACGTCCGGAGGGTCATCATTCCTCAGCAACTGAAAATGATTTTTTTTTGAAAACCAATAACCGTATGAAACCTCACAGTAATTATTCTTCAGCAGAAAATAACCAGCGTTCAATGCCTTCGTCCAGTTCATACACATCCCCTGTAGGCGAAAACAGCCACCGTTCCTCAAAATCTACCACGTACGCAGACGGCCAACGGGTGAAGCCCCCGTATTCATCAGTGGACAGCAACCCAAGTTCTAAACATTCCACACGCCCGTCCAGCAGCTGTTCGTCACCGGGTGCGTCTCGGAGCGTGTCTCCTGTGCAGCCTCCGTACCCACGGTCGTCTTCTACTTTGGGCACCACCTCAGGGGCGGCAAGCTGCGTGGACACGACGGAGGCAGGACCCGACAAAGTCCGTACGACTAACGCTTCCTTGAGTTCTTTGAAAGCTGCTCCTCCGCGTCGAACCAACGCCATGAGCAAGTTACCCTTGCCCAAAAACAAGCATCGCTGAATTATGTTTGCATTTTCTTTTTCTTAACAAAGTTACAAAAAGACTGCGTATTCGTTTTACAGTTCTAGTGATGACTTATCGAACAAAGTTGTTATTTGCACTATGCAAATATCGAACACGGTTTCTAACCCATAAACGTAGACTTTATTAGAAAAGGAATTTTATCTCAGCAGTCATGTATGTAGCTTCAAATTAGATGCATTATTCCGTTGTTAATATATTAATATTTATAAGGTTAGAGAGATGCACTCAAGAGTCTTGTACACATCAGGAAGTTCAGATTATTCTATTATATTTCATTGTGTTTTTGTTGGGCGCTCAAAAGGCTATATGGTGAGAGCGAAGAGCATCAGGGTTTGCTCACTGCTTTGCGCATGACTGAATTTTGTGCGCGCTATTTTATTCGCATCTATTGTTTAGCCCATGCGTGACCAACACTTTTGTGACAAGTGTGGTCTGATTATATTTTGTGTTACGTACAGGAGTTCATGAATTTCAGAGGCACACTTAGGGTATAATTTGTCTCGTTTCACGGACACCTGATGCGTCAGTTGATGAAGTTACTGCCAGAAAAACGGCCCCGAAACTAAATTTCACTTCTGATTTTTCTGATTGAATTTAACATTTTTGTATAAAGAATGTTTCATGTGATCATCTCGCACTTCGAAGAGTCGGACTTACTTCTAGTTAGTGCTGCTTATGGCAGTAAGCTTTTGTCAGTATTGCGGCCGCGTTCAGGACAGTCAGTTATGGTTCAGAACAATGGAAGGGACTAAAGCTTCATGTTTACGAAGCGATCAAATGATGCTCGTTGCCTCAGCAGTGGTCCTGTACACATACCACGGCAGCTCTGGTTGTAGAGGAACTTCTGCACTGTATTTTGAACTTAAATCTTCATCTGTAATTTAATTTTACGCTAACTCAAGCAAGCACTTAATGTTCGCGCAAGTTGCTCAAAATATCAATTTTAATAATAATGCCAAATTCTCATAGCATAAATAGAATTGCTCGGAGTTGTGCTCTTTTTTAATGGAAAGGTACGGCCGAATTGAATATCCTGTTAAGTGTGATGTATGTATTTCTTATGGTGAATCCTACTGGCTTTTTAATATTTCCTTTATACTATTTACAATGTTAAGTATTTTAGTTTCTTTAACGATTATTGAAATACATGATGTACATTTTTTCAGCCATTTAAGTTGAATTTTAGACGTCATCAGGGAATGGTTTTCTTCGTTTTAAGCTATAATTTCCATCGAATTTCACTCTATTTGTAATTATTGCTGTTTGTGTTAGCATGCGACAATGTCGAAATTTGCTCATTATGCTAGTAAGGCCTTATTTTTTTGCAAAATTTTCACCATGTTTGAACGAAGTTACTTGTGAACTTGTAAATGAAACCCAATTCGTTTTTTTACGTTGGTAGCGCTAGCTACCGAAAAATTTATTTTATCTTAACTCTACAAAGCATTCCGACAAAATGTGCTGTGTGAGCCGAGAATTTACAGGTTTATCTTGGTCAAAACTTCGTATGCATGTGGTAGACATCATACTTCTAAATATTTCTATCATGTTTGCCAATGAAGTTGCATGTAACTTGAGTTTGTGTGGATTTAGGAACCTCTATGCGAAGTTTATCGTACACACGTCGAATGTTCGAAAGTTTTATTTTGTCTGATGGGAGACTTTTTATTTCACATACGCTTTTACCTGCCACACAACAGAATGCAAGATGCGTATATTAAAAACTCTGTCAAAAATTTCATATATGAATCACTAAAATTTCTTATGAACCGACAAATAAAACGTAGGTGAGCTGAGCCCGCTGTAGTGCACTAGATGTTTGCCGTTGGTCGTTCGCGAAGTATTGGTGTTTGGTCAAATTTACGCTTATTCAAGGAGGACACTAACCGGTATAGCTTCATCTTACAGTTGAACACTTCGCGCGTGTTCGATAGAAGGAGAATCTGTTACGATGATTGTTTGCTCCTGCCCGTATATCTTGGGAACTTTGCACCCTTGTAAGTTGTCATTACCGGAGTATGGATTCAGCGACATTGATGGTCACTGATCTGGGCTTCGTTGTATATTGTTTATTGCTTAGTGGCTTCATTATGCTGTCAATATTTTTGAAGATGATCGGCATTTCAAAAAAGTTCGAACGATATCGTTGTGTGTATTGTGTACGTGTAAATCACTCCAGAATTTTTCGTTTCTTTGAGGTTGCAATCTTGAGGTTACCTGGAAGTATTGTTGCTGTCCGTGCGACTGGATGTCAAGGTCTGTGCGACACGCTTCGTTTGACTGTCTAGTGACAGATTCTAGTATTCATGAGAGCTTTGGAGTCAAGTTGGGTGAAAATAACGACTAAAGAGTCTAAGCCGGAGTTGGACTGCCTAAAAGTTCAGGAGTCAGAGTCGATAAGATTGAACGTTCAACTCAACTGCCCTGGTATTCACTGAAGAGCTTTGACTCGCCATCTGTTGAGTATTAGTATGTGGTAAGTTTCAAGCCTTCATTTTTTTCTGACGAGACGGGGATTACCAGCAATCCAGTTGTTAATTTTTTAGACCACGTTTTGTCCTGGGCGTGAGATGCATTACTCATAACTCCTTATGCTGCATTTTTGTGGCTTTTTGGCAAGCACGCTAGGCAGGGATACAAACACGTGAATAATTTGAACGTGATTAATACTTTATTGGATGAGTTCATGGCAAAATCTTGCAAAATTCATTACTTATAAAATACACAATCCCACGCAAGCCTTTTAGTTAAGCAAAAATATGAGTGCAATCGAAGTTTTAAAATCTCTGTGCCTCTACATAATTTGAAACGGAAGTCAGTCGAGTGTTGAAATTGTCTCGAGGCGTCGCCTTTAGAGCAATATTCGAGCAAATACACTTCCATGATTCAGGTACAAGTAGAGGGAGCTGTTCGGTTAGATCTGTGAGCATCATGAGCATGCTACTGCAGGCGCGCTGCTTTGCTTGAAGTGCGGGATGCGTTGTGTTTGTGTTGAGCTGACCGTCATACGAGTTAGGAACCTTTTTAGTTATGTACTATTGCGTTTTCTAAATAACAGTTTTAACATCTATAAAAGCTTATTTCATTGATGTAATTGAGCATCAAAATCTAGGTAGACCAGAATTGTGGTACAAGTATAAAAAATACTCTAACCCTTGTTATTTATTCATTTAAGTAACATACAAAATATTGTTTGGATCTTGAACTTAATTTTTCTTTAAAATCATCGGTTCATGAAATGATTTATTTGGATTTTACCTGAAAAACAACCATAAAAGGCCCTTGAGATCCGCTATGGAAAATATCCCTGCAGCGCAAATACAGCCAAAGTATGTTTTGGTAAAATCATGCGTAATACAGTGAGTTGTTAATTTTATTCACCTGTTCTAAACAACTTATGTGTTAAGAACACTGTGGAATCTCAATTATTCCTGAAAACGCTCAATCCAGGTTATGGTCTCAAATTTCTTTCAGTTCCTTTCCTTCCAAACTCGATATCAGTAATATCCTTCTGTTTTGTCTTCATTCACAGCGCTGTGGCAATTTTTCGCTATTCTTGCGGTTCGAAATGTAAAAGTTGCAGTGCATGTCACGATGCCAACTTCTTATATTATCATAGTTTCGTGCATGTCAGCTGGAGAGCTGCCTTCTCTAGAGTTCTAAGTTACAAATAACAAGTGTTACTGGTGGATGAGGGTTGTATGAATATGACTATAAAAAAATTTCTATTTTCAGAATAGGATATCAGATTCGTTAGAACAGCTCCTCGTGTTTGTAGTTGTTAACCAACAAATATCTATATATTTTACGTGCATGCAAAAATGTTCTGTTTATGACTCACGTGTTAATATTCCAAGTACTTTAATTTGTTTAAGTGTTAGCAAAGCTTCAATATAACATTACTGATTCACTAATTTTATTCAGATAATCGTTCGTTACCTCTTGAAGCCAAACCTAAAAGTAAGATAAATTTATCGGTAGGTTAAGTCTGTATTGCGCATGTAAGCTGGCATTAACTCCTATGCATTTTTGTTCGTTAACTGCGTGTGCAGAAAAAGTAAAGATAATAGAGCATTTCCGCTCATTTTAATATAACGAGAAAGACAAAAGAGGGCTCAATATTGTTTCAAGATTGCTGTCAGGACAAAGCTTCAAATTAGGCTGTAAAAAAAGTGCAAAGATAATTTACTGATCTATATTATACTTAGTTACTCTTATACCGAATTCGCGTGCAGGATGTTTTGCATGCAATTTTAGTATCTTGTGAATAATTTTTTCCTCTACATGCTTTGTTCATGCAGGGACTCCAAAGTTATTGGTTTTCTCTGTGTGTTTGTGTCTATGTCAGAGAGTTCTACTCATCCGTGACGTTAGCTGCTACGGCTGTGAACGAGCGCACTCCAGCGGTCTGTCGTGTGCTGCTGCCGCTGATCACTGCAAATCACACCGCTCTCACGTCACATGTTTCTTATTCAGTGATTGCAACTCTGTATTTAGACTAGAGATCAGATGCTCCCCGTTCCAAAATTAAGTGTTACATAGGTCACGTGTTGTAGCCATATATCAGGAGATGAGTTTCTTCGTTGCGGAATGATAGCAGATTTAGAGTATCGATGCCTTCTTTGTAGTACAGTTCGCATGAAAAACTTCGTTTGTTTCAAATGCTCCAAGTTTAACTAGGGTTGGAAGTTCTGCATTTTTGCCCTAAAATCGTTGACCGCGAAGATAGTGTTATTTATTTTCAGTCGACTTGCATGGATAGCGTGACGGGCATCCAGCTCTTGCCCATGCGCTGTCAACTACCAGTGTGGTGCAGACACGTCTTCTGTTTGTCACTAAAACTTGAAATAACTTCAGAATTTTCATCATTTGGTGGTTTCCCTTCCTACTTCTGCATCCCTCCATTTCGGACTACTTTTGTAAGTATCTTCAACTAAAAGTTTCGTTCGATTGTATCCTCTACATGTTCCTTCAATTAATGTTGCTGTTATATTGTTCGTTCATTTGTTTGAATATTGAAGTCAAAAAAGCTTAAGAATCTGATGTGAATTATTGGGCGGTAAAAGACGGAACTTCTCATTTTGCTAGATTGGTTTGTTGTAGCAATGTGACTTACCTGTAGTGAATCAGATCATTAACTTCCCACGCGTTAATTAAGAGTTTGAGGAACTGTGATGCTTGATTTGCAGCTTCTTCTTCTTCTTGTGAGAAATGTGTCAAAATTTCTTAGCTGCGAAATTAAAAAGTTGAGCAACTTCGCAGTGGTAAGTTATACGTTTATTATGGACTACCCCTGCTTGAGGGTTGCCTGTATGAACATTTCTTCCATTTGAAAATTTTACCCTGCGACTACACTCTGGTTATGAATCTGCTGGCAAGTAAATTTATTGTTATAGACATGACTATGCCACTCTATTCCTCATCTCTTTGTCTCTCATAAGTTTTTATTATCTTATCAAATAATCAAACCCGATAGTCTTAATTCACAATTTTACCTCGTCTTGTGGACGTATTTTCTGTAGAAGATTTTGTCTGAGCAATGAAGATTTTGTCAGAGTATGGATCATATTTGCTGGTGATGAACAGAATAATGTGGATAGTTTCGCGAGTTTAAAGCGTTTATTTTTGTATACGGCTTTGTGGTCTCGAACTGTGGTTGTTTTATGGTTGTTATACAATTATCTTGCAAGCCTTATTGTAATTTCTTATATTTATGCTCTCTATATTAGTTAGAATAACTTCTAACGCATGAAATTGCTAGTGTAATTTTTCGGCAGCTTATATTAGATCTAAGCGAACACAGCAACTCTCGATTGATGAATAATATTGATGCCATAGCTTAACATAAATATTAACTTGAAGCATTAAGAAATTTTGTTCTGTGCGTCATAGTACTGTACGGATTATCTGTGCGCTGTGGTTGAAATGTTCTCTCGTTCAAAATAAGAAGTCGTATATGTTTTATTCTAGAAATAATTGCTTCATTGACTTACCTCGACCTGAAATTTTTTTCTAATAGCTGAGTAGCATATTGAAACCATGATAATTATATTATTCTAATAGTACTGAATCAACTGCCGTGTGTCCTATCATGCATTGGAACTGTTACGAAAATTAGACATCGTGTCTTACGCTGCAAGTAGATTGTTGTGACACGCTTCCAGTGCCCTCACATCTATTGTATCGAACCCTTAAGCCTGTTGTAGGGCTGAAAGTTTAGAAAATTCCTTGAAGAAAATTTGAGTTATTCCAATTGATTCCTGGCAAACTTGGTGCGATTGCTTTCTTACTGATTGCTGGGATATCGAACATTGTTTTGGTCGCTCCTTGGCAAAGCTTCCGGCTCCCAGAGGGCGAGCAGCGTCTGTTGAAGGAATAATCTACACATTTACTTGAATGCATCTTATAGCCTCTTTTGTGCCTTTCAGTTTTTCAGTTTCCTCTTCACTGCATTGGGTGAGCTTTAAACGGCATATACGGTACGATGAGTTTATCATGTAGGCGCAGGTCATACTGTGAGTTACGCTCTAGCGTCAGCGGAATAAATGGTTTCAATTTTTTTTCTTATAATAACTTAGTATACGGATTATTGTGTACAACATCATGAACTTAATATTAGGTTCATGAACTCGTTTACGCCCTGAACTACGTTAACAGTACATCAAAATCCAGTGTTGGCGGCGTGTGGTAGGAATAACATTGAGTGTGTCGATGGCGTTAACTCTATGCCTAAAAATGCTGATAGTAGAATTAAAGTGATCCTGCTCATTCTGGGAAGCAATAAACTTGTCACTGAATGAATAAGTACATCCATTCATAATGCTAATTCGTTTGTGCGCATATACTGATCGGTGCTATTAATGCGAACAGATTTAAATTATGCACTAATTCTTAAATTCTTATGAAATGCTTTAATTTCTATTTTGATACACGGTTTTTTCAGTAGTTCCTCAGTTTCTCTTAGGTGGACTGATGTCGAATAATAATGCATTAAAACTTAGAATTTAATGCAAATTTATGCGTGCGTCTGCTGAGAACGGCTGCTATGAAGCTTCCTTTGGTTCTTATTCCAAAAGATAAGTTGGTCATAATTGGTGATAAAATTATTCTAATTATACAAGATTAAAAACTAGCATATTAACATCAACAGTGTAAAAACTGCTTTGAATGCTTGCTTACTTGACTAGTTTATATTTTTATGCAATCCAGACAATATATGAGCATACAGATGGAAAATAAGAAAAACGATACATTTGAAAAGCGTTTAGAAGTTTCCAGGCTTGTTCCTTCAGCTTTTCAGGTCGGTTTGTACCCTATGGGAGCGCTAATAATGAACAAAAAGTCAATAATCCACTGTTTGAAGATCGCTAGAAAATTGGGAGATGCTGGAAGGCAAATTTTCCAGTGCTACGACACTGGACAGCAGGCGGTGCTCACTGTTTTCCTACTGGATTGTTATGGTATTGTCGAGTCCATTCTCGCGATGGAAACCGAGAGAAGTCTCGCTAGTATGCAAACCACACATAGTCCTCCGTTCATCTCGTTGTACCGTACTCCTTGTATTTTGCGAGACGCACAAAATCTTGCAAAACTGGCAAGTTCATTTAAAGTTTTTGCTTAGAAACTGTTGTTTTCTTTAGCTTATCTTACTCTATTAATATTATTTACTTTCAATGTTAAAGAATGATTATCATCAGTAATGAAGACAATTCTTACCGCTGTATGGTACATTGCGGATTTTTCTTTCCCATTAATTACTAGATCACGGTTTGACTGAATGTGCGATAGGAGTCCTTAGAATCTCTTTACTTTCGCAAGACCAGTTTAGTTTCGATAGCTCTTCATAACCTATGACTTCGTGGAGCGTTCAAAAGCTGTTTATAATTCCTTAAATTATCAATATTTATTTTTCTAGCATTCTATGATTTTGTATGAATAAGGCGATGCAGTGATGCAATTCTGTCTTTCTTCAGCACCGTTTGTAAGGTGTCCAGTTTCGTACAGAAATGTTAATGGCTTCGTATAAATCTTTTGCTTAAGAAGTATCTATATATTCTATATATATCATTTAGTAATTCTCCTCTTGTTGTGGATAGCTTTAATGACAAATGTACAATTCTGTTAACCTATACTTAGTGAGATTTCTATAAATGTAAGTTACATTAGTTAACAGCATGACTACTCTATATTGTCAGGTATTTATTTAATGTATTCTGTTCAAAACTTTCATTTCTTGTATTCTGAAATCTATTACCCGAAGTATTGGAGTATCGAATATATTGTAACTACACTCCCCAGAATGCCTCGTATTTTCTAAAATAATGGATATAGAATACGCTCGTTACTGACGACGAATGTTTCCTTGAGCTTAATTGCATAGACAGGACTGAGTGTCACGTTTTGATACCAGAACACCGCAATTCTTCCCAAACTTCGCAGTGCAAGGGCTGCAAATTTGAGTCATGATGATGCTATTCAAGTGTGTACTCATTACGGCATGGAACTTAAGTAGCAATCAAAGAATGGACAAAACGGCTCGTTTTTATTGCCTCAGTCTATTCTCATTACAGGTTCATTGCAGTTTCTTGAAGCATTTGGTTGTTTAAATGGAACACAAATAGAAAAATTTGTGTTTATTTTCTGCCTGTTTACCTACTTCGTTATCTGAGGGTTTGTTCGAGTTCTCGTCTAGACTCAAAGCACCACCGTGTCCACGAATGTATCAGTCTACTTAATTTCTATATTATAAGCTTAATCTGTGTTTCGCCGAATGTACATTTTTTGTTAAAAAATTGAGCATGACGTCGATGAAGCATTGTGCTTTCAGCACAGGAACTGATTTCTGCCAGAAGCGCCGTAGCAGAAAAATATGTAATTGCATTTGTAAAAATTGTTAAGATTAGGACCGCACATCCACTATTTATAGCACCATTAACTCCAGGGTGTTAGGTCACAGGAAAACGCTACCGTTAGCCAACCAGCTCTGTATGAAGCTTTGTCTGTTTTTACATTCGAAGTGTTGTGTTCAACAACTAAATTAGAATCCAATTTTGTGAATAGATAATTTGAAGGCGGAACGTTACCTTTATTTTGCGGTTGTATTACGTGGTAGTAGTTTCCAAGACACGATTGTGAAAAGGGTCGTCTGACGGCATTTGTTAGAGATTAACACTCCTCGGGAGTTGTTGCGTATTCATGTACATGAAAGCCCGTATTCTACAGTCGAACAACCGCTCTCATGGATCAGACCACAGGTGTTCTACAGAAGTAATGTTGCTGAAATATTGTGCTACACTATGTACCAAGACCAACGTAATGGCAATTTATTCTCAACTTACAATAATTGCGTTATTACGAGCAAGTAATACCCTTATCAATCACGATTTAACGTCTTTTAATTTTTTCTACTTGTATTGAATTTGTGAAAATAGCAGTCTCAGGCCTGTTGTCGAGTATTCTAAACTATGGTATAATGAATTTGTTCATGGCAGATCTGCAAGAAAAATAGTGTGTTTTTGTTGGAAAAATCTTATAAACTCCGGATTACATGTACAGTTGGCGAGGTGGCATTCACATGTGCTGCGTCCTTTGGAAGGTTAAAATTTTCATTTTGCATGCGATTCCACCCATTCACTCAGAAGGACGAGAAGTAACAATGCAGTTCTCAACGATGTGTACAGAACATCGCCGTGTCGAAAATCTTCGGCGCCAGTTTCAACTTCGTATGTTTACAAGCGAAACTATATTGAAGTTTGGCTTCAAAGATTTTATGCATTCGAATTTACTGTCGAGGATTTTGATTCAAGCTGGAGTTTTCAAAAGTTGTTTCTATCAAAGTTTTGTGCTTACGTTGCTGAGCATGCAATTTTCTCTAGATAGTCAATAGTGGTTTCCAATATTCTCAGAGGTGTTTGTGGTTATTTACGTTTACACTCATCTTTTCTTCAGCAATAAAACAGACGAAATGATCTTGTACTGTTGATTCATTCATTGTAATTCTTGTTAGTGTAATGAATTCTTGATTCAATCTTGTTCAGGCTGAACTCTTGATTATTCGACTGCAAATTATCCTGATTTGTTGGGACATTGTCTTTTGAAAGCATTATGTTCTATGCGACGTAACATTGTCGTACAATCATGCGAGACTGCATGCCTTCAAATTTAAAATTACTTTTGGTGCCGTACATAAATTTAAAATTACTTTTGGTACCGTACGTTGAAAGCCTCTATTCCTAGCATGATTGAGTGACGAACAGATTTTTCTGTCTAGGAAACATGAAACATTGCACTATATCGCTCTTGCATGTACGGTTTACTGTAACCAAAGAAGTGAAGACGCTCATCTATGCCAAGTGCCGCTAATATTGTACTTTGTAGTTGTTCACTCGTCTAGGACTGACAAGATCTTCCATTCACTGTTAAATTATGAAATATTATTGCTTTTCATTTCACCTTATGTATCGTCGTTCTTCGACTCAAAATTAGGTTTGTCTACCTAAATGCACAAAGTTTCTCGTAACAGATGCCCATAAATAACCCATGCATTTCTTATTATGCTGTAAATTCCCCAGGAAATGCAATTGGAGGCTGTCCATCGGCGTATCTTGAGGACTTGGCGCTGCTGGGAAGATAAATTCCGAGATTCACTTGAGGAGGGCGGAGAATGTTTCCTAACGCCTGTCACGGTCAGTGTCTCGTGGGGTAATAGTACTCCTCTGTGGTAACCCTTGCTACTCATCTCAGAACCAGCTTGACTTATTGCTTGAGACTGGGATGGCTGTAATTGTGTACCTGTTGTTACTCGTGCCTTATTTTAATTTTTTCTCTTTCATTAGAGAGGCCGTAGTTTAAAGCAACAGACCTCTTGCCCAAGTATCTTCAATACTTTGATGCGAACCCTCAAGTTGTCCAACTAATCATCGGCCGCAACAAATGTAGATCCTTAAGCAAGTAGACCTCCGTCCAGCAGCTTTTGTTCACGTTCTCAATCTGTGCCTTCGTCCTGTAGCTATAAGTATTGTAATTGCCTTTTCTCCATCCTAGTAACAATAATTCTTCGAAGACGTTCGTACGTTCTGAGTTTCCTGATGCTTTAAATTTATAATTGTTGCACCTAGTCGAAGAATTCAGTTAATCATGATAAGGTGGCCACTGCTGCAGACAATGTGGGATGAAGCTTTTAGCACATTTGATTTATCTTCAAACGAACATTCGATGCCAAGTCTTTTATTGCAATTTTCTTGTGAGGCTCGTTCTCTAGTAAAGGTCCTCGATAACAAAATATTGACAAAAATTAAATACGAAAAGGTTTTAAAGCGCTTGAACTCTTTATATAATATAGCCGAGAATAGTTTAAAATGATCGAGTAAGATAATTTTTTATTTGTATGATAAAAATTGGGCAGAAAGTTTAACCGTTTTATACATTGTTCAATACAAGGGCCTTCCTCCCCTTTCCTCAAAGATGCATGACTCAAAAATAAGGTGACTGCCTCTTGATACTGTGCATCACTGCTGAGATTGCTTTTATTGTAGCTGCGGTGGTTGAACCGAGAATATAATAATAATAATAATAAAATATACGATGGTGGATTAACCTGCGCATTAAAGTTGCAATCCCTCATCCGTGGTTACTATGTACCACAAGCAGTTAAACAAAGTAATTGTACATACAAAGGAAGAAAAATTTCAAAGCTGATGCAACGTCAGAAAAACTGGAAGCCCAAAAGTAAATGATATTGTAAGGAAAGACTGAATTTTATATTTTTCATTCCGGTTTTCATTTTAAAATAAGAATGAGAAATTTTTGCATGGAATACAAAGGGGGATTTTCGAATCTCTATTCATTTTAGGTTGACACTTAACTCTCATGAAATATTGTTTTCCATCCGGAAACTTCATTACTTCCATTCTTTAAAATTTTTCTACACTTTGAATTTTTTTCAATTTACTAATTTTCTTGGTCTATCGCTGATGGCTTATCTAAACCGTTCTGTTGTATATTTTAATGGTTTTTATTTTAGTTTTTTGAAAAATATGAAACAAAAACGATAGTCACCTATCAAAATAGTCATTGGCGTTTATCTGCGGTCAATTAGGAAGGCACATCATTATTTACCTGTAAAATACTCTTGGCTTTGATGTAAAGAATTTGGTAATGATTGAAAAACTGGTTATGAATAATCTGTAGATGCGATATCCTTCAGTATGTAGAGTATTGCTTCCAACCCATCACAAGCAAGTTGTCTCAAGTCATCCTTTATGTATGAAACCGAGCGTTATCGTAAAGGAATCTAGCAGGACGAAGATTTGAGAGCACCTGTGGTGCTTTTGGCCAGTGTGCCAAGTTGTGGGCCCTGGATATAAGAAAGCGACTCGTAGCTCGGTTGGAGGAACATACTTGATGACGCAAACTAAGCGCTCAGTAGGACCGTACGAATGATTTAGATCACCATTTCCTAACCATCGAGGGTTAATTTGGTAATCAATCTACAACTTTATGCGTTTAATATTAATGTAGAGACCATTTTTCGCCACCACAGACAATGGAACGTAACCAGTCGGCAGCGCGACTAAAGCAGAGCAGAGGAGTTGCAACAGTCGGTTGATATCGATCGGATTATCGGGTGCCAGTCGGTCCAGCTCCGACGTGTTCACCAATTTACAGAAGTGATTCAGAATGTTAGTTATTGGTGCTGCAAGAACACAGAGGAATTCATGTGACATCTCACGTCACATGGGTCAGTTTTTCCTGGCTTACGCAGTTGCTCGTCATTAAAGTTAGACGGACGTCTTGAGCGCGCTCGATTTTCAAGGCTCTGACATTGGAAAGAACTGAGAACCATGAAGTGAAGTTGCATTCAGGCTCAGTGTGTATCCTAAATGGACGGTGCTTTGCGTTAGTCTGAGTTAAATATTTAAGGGAAAAGCTGCGAAAATTTTTGAAGAAGGATTGTTTTTGATGTCGTTTATTTTTTGCTAGCCTAACAGAAAAGGAAATAAAAAAGCACGTCGGGTTCTTCCACCTCCACTGCTCACACGCGTTTACGTGCATTGTGATCAAGATTATCAAAACGAACTTCTATGATTTTTCATTGAGATATTGACCCAATATTCTGTGTTCCACAACGCAATTTTGAGTGGTGTGCGAAATCTTGCATCATAAAATGTATATGCTGGAGAAGAAAATTTTGAAAGAATTTAATATACTTCAAAAATTTTTGAAAGAATTTAATACGTATACTTCATTCGGGCCTTTTCATGTGACTAAAAAATATCCTGCTGCCAGTTAACACGAGCCATGATGTTGAAATTTGGAAGTGTAAATTAAAAACTTGTGATATAAAATTTTCATTTGTGAGGGCAAATGACTTTAGGTATGGTTACTATTTGTGCAATACTGCCTGATAACAAAATGTGAACGAAAAGTGCTGATCTAAGATGACGGGCATCCTGTGTGGGTGTCGTGTCAGGTGTACGGTGCCCAAGAGGTTGTGGTACGAGTAAACAAATTATCCACGAGGACGAGCCTCTTTTATGACAGTTGAGTTCATCGGAAGATTGTGAACTAATCTATTCGCATAGTGAGCCCGTTAGAGTGGAATTCATGGAGGTCTTCATCGAAATAGTTATTGATACAGCAATATATAAGAAACCGGATTCATTCAGTGCATTATGGCAAGGGCTGTTTAAGAGTTACGACAATCCCGGATGGAAATATTATTGAATCGCCTCTAAATTTCTTATAAAAAAGTAATAATTATACTTGGCGGGTAAAGTGTACTCCACTTTGTCCAGGTATAATATCTTCCGCTGGGTGTGAAATGAACAGAAATATAAACGAACTCTCGACTGAAATTTACCCGTATGGCGTGACGCTAACTGCGACAGTTCAGCTGACGTTCTGTGCACGGCGACTTGGTGTCGCCTTCCTCCTTTATTAATGGAAAGCAATTGGCGTATTGACTAGTTCCAAGCAGATGCCCTCCCTCCACCTGCCCACCTAGTCCACTGCAGTCAAAACCGGGCGCTCGTCCAAGCTGTCTCCCCATCTGTCTATCCAAAGCAACTTTTCACTGTCCTATCTCGACTGAAGAATGATGCCGAAACTTTGGCGTCTACAGAGTATAGAACATTTGGCCATTCACAGTCGAGGCACTAACTTGAATAGACTTACTTTTAGAACTGCTCTACACTGGAGTCTGCAGCGCAACATAAGCACGAAATTCTTTAAGATCTGTGAATTTTGTTCTTCCCCCTTTGATGACAAGTATGTGTCCTTGCGTCGTTTGAGTCAAGAATATGGAGGGCTTTGTTTTCTTTTAAATTGGATGCCAATTTTTAAATTCTGTGTCTGGTATTCTTCAAGGCTAGAACAAACGCACTGGAGCTCAACACCATATCATCGTACTTTAACAAGCACCGCTGCCGCTGTTGTCCACAACATTACAGTTTCTAACCAAAAACTTGGAAAACAATCGGTTGTTTCGAAGCCTTCTAGTGTGACATGAAGAAAATAATCTTATAAATACCTTTCCATGCTCGAATTCTTACCGCTAGATGTCGGTGCTTTTATCTCAGAGTTTGGGCTTACTTTTTCTTTGTAATGGGGGATAGGGGCGTGATCTAGTCGGACTGCAGTCAGTGCTTCCCTGGCCTTGCTGAGGTGTGTTGCGTTTTACTTCTCGTCCAACATTGCAGCCGCCACAGCTCCACGCTACTCCAAGGTGAGCTATTATATTCCAGAGGCTGTAATTTCTTAAAAAGATGAGATGTACTCAAAAGGCATTGGCCAAAAGAAATAGCCATGAACGATCGATTTTTCAACTGCTACTCCACTTTCTCGTCGGGCAAAAAAACATTACTTAACAATCATTATTCAAATTTGAAATGGCACATTCTTCAGTTCTTTCCATAATCAGTACATTGAATGTCTAGTTTACGCGGAAGAAAATTACTTGATTTAATCATTATTATTTTAGATGTATTTCTGCCAGTTTCCTGACCCGAGTAGGCCTATTTTAGGCCTCCGAGATTCCACGGTCAATCACGATGGCAGCTCACGCATTATTGCCGGCCTTGGTCCCTCCTACACTCTGATTCTCTCATCAGTGCGATCTTCCTTTTTCTGTCACTCTGGTTTTTTGAGCTTTATTCCATCGCTTTATCCTCGAGTATTCTGTGTAGACTTGAAAACTCCCGATTCATCGTAGTACAGTAGATCGAATTTCACTTCTGTTTATAAAAAATTATATATTCATGAGATTTCAGGTCCTTGTTGTACTATGAGCAAGTTCTATACCTATGTTAAAGAAACTAGTCTCTATAGGTGAAGTAATGGCTGTGTGTCATGTTGTACGAAAACTGAGTTTAATTTTTGGACGGAAATCGAATATTTTAGAAATGTTTTATGCCACTAAAAGTCTACGGTTATTGCACCTGACATTTAACTACCTTTTACATGAAAAGTCTACGGTTATTGCAACTGACATTTAAGTATCTTTTTTAGCGGATATACCAACAAAACGATATTTTAAAGTTCCATGAAAAAACCATTAAACTGATTTGATAGGGAATATCATTGTTTGTTCAGTAATTCAGTGACAGACGAGGAAAATGTATTTATCATTTAATTTTTCTGTTACAATTTCTACTACCAGAAATTGTTAATAGGATAAACCTTGTTCACATATAATCAATAGCAATAAAACTAGTTTTATATTCATGTACATACAATTTTGATTGTCATGTTATAGATTCATTGTACTTTCATAAGTTAAAAGTATTTCATCGTTTGCAGAATCATACTCTCCATAACAATTAATAAACCTGTAATTGTTTTTTCTTCTTGACATATTTCAGCCATCGACCCTAAATACTTTTAAGATTTTTTTATACATGACTTTTCGGACGAATTGATAACGTTGTTGTCTGTAGTTCATATTTGAATTAATTTACTAGTACATTTGAGATTCTCTTTGGCTTTCTCCATCGGGATGATTTAATTTCAGTGTTTTTGTCATGCCTGACAAACTCCTGAACTTCTAACACACTCCTAAGAAATAAATGACCCCAGGAACTACAATGATTCTAATTTTTTTAGGACTAAACAATAAAAATTGGCAAAAACAGTAAAATATTTACGATTATTGAAGAAAAATGTCTCTGACCAAGTGCTTGAGGGAGCGTATCATCTGGCTGAGTTGTCTAATCTAAAGTGTTGGGTCAAGGCTTGCTGTAACTATTTAAATTTTTTTCATGCATGGCAAGGTCGTGGAGGCCATGCAGGTTTTGTGTTTTTGCATGAATCAAACTTAAATGGGATAGATGTTTCTGGTTGACTACTGTCAGTTCTTGTTGATGGTGGTTGCTGTATGTGTCAACCTTTGTTCATGTTAGTCACTGCTTTTGTCAACCTCTGCTGATGCTAGTCACTGTTTTTGTTAGCCTCTGTTGATGGTAATCACTGCATGTGTCAGCCTCTGTTCATGGTAGGCGTTACTGTTTATCAGTGGCTTTTGCAAACACATCTTTTGACAGATGAATTGGTACCGGGTTAGAATTATGTTTTATTACAAAGAAGTGTTCTAAATTTCATATGGTATATGGTTATGACATTTTGTATGATTGGCAAACAAATTTGAGTTTGATTTTGATTTACCTCTGCAGCTGCTAGCCCCAAAAATATTCTTAGATTTTCATAACTTTCATGGTGACAATGAGCGATGTGAATGAATTCTTTACATTGATTGTTGTTTCTCCCAATTTTTGTTATTCAGGCCTATATTCAACAGTGAAAATAAATAATGAGCCAGTAAATTCACCTGTATTCTACCTTGAAATCAGCACAAAAATGTCGTTTTTATTTGGTTGCTTATATAAAAACTAAGTTTGAGTGAGTAAAACAAAGAAATTGTAGTGCCCCACTATCTCTTTATACATAATTTCATTTATTGGGAAAACTACAAACGATTTAACCTGCCGAATGATATTCAGCTGATTTCAAGTAGTAGTAGATCAAACTGAACAGTATTTTAATAACGCTAAGGGTTAATATCTTGATTGGTTTGTATTTCCGCCAATTCCTTCAGTTGTTACGGGGAGGCCTCATGACTACCATCATGTCTCTGTTTTTGGGTGTGTTCCTGTCTTTGTATTTGTCTCTGTCTTTGCCTCCTGCTACCCTCTGACCTTATCATTTGTTGGCCGCGTCCAACCAAACCTCATCTGTTGATCCCTATACAGGTCATGAAGAAGGTGCGACAGAAATGTTTTTGCAGGTGTCACAACGAGCATATCTTTATTTCAACTTCACACGAATTAACACGTTGACTCCGAAGTGGTACGTATGTGGGCCGCTTAGGTTAGGTTCTGTAAATTTTACAGTGCCTTCTAGTAATAATATGTACAAAGTGAAGATTTACAACAGCCAGGCAATCGGAGGCAACGTGTTAAGCGACGCTCATCCATATTCAAGCCAAGATGTTTTGTTACGCTGGTTGATGTAGATCGCACGGATGAAGTGAAACGCGAAGTTGGGGTGCGGGCGGAGACAGAAGCATCGATCGCGACTGGGAGGCGTCAGCTGAGGTGCTGTCGCTGCTGCTGGCAGCCTTTTTGCTACAAGTAACTGTTACTGGCAGTCACTGCGCTGCCAGATCTCCTTACTGATTGTTAACCTCACTTCATGACAAAGTTATCTGAAGGTTCAGACTGGTAACGCTGGTGACAGCCCTAACCACCAGACGTCGCAGTTTCAGCTACAGTTTCTGGTGGTTGTCGTTGTTGAGGGTTGTTACTGATTCTTCCCTCTATTGGTGGCAATCGCTGCCAATTTTGGATCTATTACAGGCAGCCACTGTACCTATCAGCCTTTATCGCTGTCTGACACTAATTTTCGAAACCTGTGTTGGCAGTCGTCACTGTTTTCGAATACTGTTCATAGCAACCGTTACTAGTGCTGTCACTATCAACGATGGTACGTACCTCTGGTGCTGACCCGTGTTCAGGAAGTAAATGTTTTGCCGACTCTATTATTAGAGGTCGCTGTTGATGCCGACTTCAGTTCTTGCTTTCACTGCTGAGGCGATGCTGTTTTGTGCCTCAATTGACAGTTGTTACTACTGGTTTTGATATTTCTGTTATTGTCTGTTTCTGTTACTGGTAGGCGTTGTTTGTGTTGGTTTCTGTAGTCACTGCTGATGTTGACCTTTTGTGATGACATTTGCTATTGTTGGCGTTCAGTCAGTCAGTCTATTGCTGTCAAACACTACACTCAGTTACTGCTGCTGTCGTTGTGTTCAGTCACCGATACTGACAGACACTTTTGCCCTCGCTGTGTTCAGCCTCTTTGGTCAGTCCTCGCTAGACCGACCTTCGAGATGCACACAACGACAATCTAATCTGTCTTGCAACTAGAACGTTTGTCAAAATCTACGAGTTTTGAAAGAATATTGTTGATTAGACTAAAATTAAATGTAAAATGAAATGTAGATTGAGGATTTGAAATATAAATTTCCCCTGTACTTCAGTTGGCAACTTACCCCTATAACTTGAGGTTCTTAACATCGATGAATAAATATTCTTAAATCTAAGTGAAGAAATATTCTTCGTGTTTACTCATTTTATTTCATATATTTCATAGGTTATTTTAAAAACCTTTTGGTAGATCGTCCATTTAATGTAGTTTCTGTAGCGTCACCAGGCGCGCAAAGGGTAGTCAAGAATAATCCGTATTTCATCCATCAACACAGCCAATAGTTTTCTTATATTCTGACGGAGATTCATCTAACTGTACGCCAGCCAAAGGCTTCAAACTTTAAAGCGAGGAGCAGCACCATAAAATCAGGTCAGGTCTACCGAATGGTTTTCTTTTTCTCGCATGCAATAGGTGATTTGATGTCGAAGTTTTGGAGGGTGACTTCAAAGCTACTGCAAAGTGTAGAGCTTAGCGAGAAGATCAAAAAATTGTTTGGGTGCGTGGCTTATTTGAGATATTGAAAATATCCATGGTGCATATTTTCATTTTGGTAATACTCAGAGAGAAAGGAAAGGTTGTATTAAATGGGAGACAGGCGTTGCCATTAGTGCTCTGTCACCTGTATGGATAGCACGGCACTCATTTAACTCCCTGCAGTGTTGAGTGGGCACTAACTCTATTTTAAATTCGTTCTCAGTGGACACGTCATGTTGCATGCCGAAAAACTGCCGCGATCTTGGGAGGAGATGGTGGCATTTCTTTGGTGTGTTCTTGTTGCGTTTGTGTGCTGCACAGTTGGCAGAGGATGTGGAGGAATGTTTGTTATATAATGTAATATCATATTGATTACCATTATTTGCAAATTTTCTATTTGCCTGATGTTGCTGGAAATCGAACTACGTGACGCCGTGGCTGGTAATGTTGGACTTCATGAGGCAGTGGTTGCTAGTGCTGGACCACGTTAGTACTCATAGGCAGTACCTGAGCTTGAAACGTCTGGTTTGAGTGTTCGAGATCAAATTTACGTTGCAGGATTTCAGAGTATATGCCCATATGGGTTTCACTTATCAAAGATCTAAAGCATAATCACTCTGGGCACTAATATAACGAGCATAAGGCCTAAGCTGATACACTTATAGTTTCAAAAGTTTCATCTTGACAGAAGTTGTGTATTTAGGCATTTGTCTTTATTGGAGAGAGTCAAACATTGGTAGTTTTCTTGTTAATTGTTTTTTATGATCTACGAAGCTCTTGTAAATGCTTCTTGATAACTCATGAGTTAACTGAAGTGCAGTTGTCACTCCCAAACTTTTGTGACAACGAGGTGATTGTTTTTGGGGAGGGATTGACTATGCCAGACTTTGAGAGGCTTAATACTGAATAAATCTTATAGGAGGAAGCTGGAGCTGGCACTTTGAGAGAAACTCATCTTGCAAGAAAATTCTAAGAACTAAGAACGCAGATTACATTTTTTGGCTGCATAAACTTACTGAGACAATGGATTTAGAGGGCTTAAGAATCGGCTGCTATCAGTAGCATAAACAATGAAACTGCTTCATCAATATTTTTCTTTATAAGCTGTAAATTTGGTAATGAAAAATGAACGATACAATTTTTTAAAACTTAGAACAGTTTACCACATTCATTGCGGTTGCCTAGCCGGTGCAAATCTTTATTTTGTACATACAGTCACTAGAAAGCTTTGAAAAAATTGCAGAACCTAATCTGAGTGATCGTACCGCAATGAATGTGTTAAATGACCAAAAGGGCTTATTTCAGTGTTTAAAATGCATGCATTTTAATATTATATCAGTATTTATTTTGAAAGAAGTTCTAGATTAATTAGGGTAACCTTTGGTCGCAAAACGAGATTCGTTACCACACCAGCAATAGCAGCTCTACTTGACATACGCGATGCCACTTGATGATTAAAACATTAAATTTTCATGTAAGTTTTGCATAGACCTGCGTCAAATTCGGAGGGCTTATATTGCAAATTAACGATCTAAAATTTTGAAAGTTGACTCAAATTTCTATACGAAAATGTTAGCAAACATTGACGAAAATCTATTCCTCGAAAATTAACGTGGCCTTTCTTGAAAACTAACTATTGAGAACTACAGCAAATCTTCGTTTAAAATTTAGATGTATGAATAATATTTTTTCTTCCATTTTCTCTCGCCCACGAAAGAGTATCGAATTGTAGTTTTTATCAAAGCAAGGTACTTTTAAAGTATTGTAACTGAAAAATATACTTCTCATACGAAACGGATTAATAATTTGCAAAATTTGACGTTTCGACACGGCTTCTCCGGGACATCATGTATCCATACTTGTACAGATCGTAACACATCTACACATCAGGCCGATAAACAATAAAATCCAAAGCAAACCCTACTTAATCAAGCAAGAGGGAATTAAGGTGGGAAGTAATAAACCGAATTTAGTCATCATCTCTTACCTTTATTCAGTGGCAAATGTATTTCTATAGAATTCACAGATGACAATACTACAACTGAAACTTTCGATTTCGGGTGCGAATTTTTTCTTTCATCGTTAACCATCTTCAATCTATTGTGTTTACGTTTGAGACGAACGGTTTTGTGTTTCATTGAGTTTCTTTCCCCGTTGCTTTTAGCTTCTCCCTCATCCATTTCCTAATTTGATCGGCATGCTCTCCTTTGTGTTGCCGGACTAATGGTGGAAGTTGAGGGACCTTTCAATGCCTGAGGTCGGTGTGTAGGAGGAAAATGTGAAATTTATTTTCACCTTAATCGAAATTTTTGCTTTAAACTTTAGACGTATTTGCTATTTCTTGGAGACGCACTCAATAGAATTCAATCTTTAATTTTAGAAAAAGAGTGTCAGTAAACGATTATTTCTGTAACCCATAATATCCAATAACTTTTTGCTGCATTTTTACTGCAACTAGAAGTGTTGTATAATAATATAATTCATTTATAATATTCTACGCTCTTCACAAGCCGACAACTGGGCAGCTACGCCTGAACTCCATTGCACATCTAGCTTCTCACTATATCAGACCATGTCACTAGATGCAGTCTATGTGTATTGAATATTGAACGATGTATATTGAATATTTCTAAGCATTTACATGTACCTCTAACTTGTTCGTCCTTCTACTAGTTACTTTCAATGCTCAAGTATCCTCTAGACACAAAACAGTTGAAAGTTTCTCAATCTCATGCAAATTTCTTATGTATTTATTCTTATACTATGGCCCATGAATTTGAGGGTCCCCTTCCTACACTCAACTGCCTTGTATTCCTTTCATACTTCATATCCTACCTCCTAAGTATTCAAAAGGAATCATTTTCACCATCTCGACATTTCGTCTCACCTTTATTCCTGCAGTATTCTCTTTCTTTCGGGACTTTATCTTTAATAACATTAGCTCTTAATTGTTTTATAGTTCACTCAAATCCAGTCACGAAGCTTTGTAATTTTTCGTCTGAAACAGCTTTTATCCCTGTGTCAGTGAGTGAATCCGTCTTTCTTGCACTCGATTTCTTTTTCTTAATTCTTTTGATCGATCGCTCCCGTTTAGATCTCCAGGGTTTAATCCTTCTGCACCGGAACCGGCCTGACCTCTTCGACGGCGCCTTAACTCGTGTTAGTCCAGCATTGATTAAATTGATTAGTTTAATTTTTTTAGTTTAAATTGATTAGTTTAAATTGATTAGTTTAAATTGATTAGTTTAAATTGATTAGTTTAAATTGATTAGTTTAAATTGATTAGTTTAAATTGATTAGATTAAATTGATTAGATTAAATTGATTAGATTAAATTGATTAGATTAAATTGATTAGATTAAATTGATTAGATTAAATTGATCAGATTAAATTGATCAGATTAAATTGATCAGATTAAATTGATCAGATTAAATTGATCAGATTAAATTGATCAGATTAAATTGATCAGATTAAATTGATTAGATTAAATTGATTAGATTAAATTGATTAGATTAAATTGATTAGATTAAATTGATTAGATTAAATTGATTAGATTAAATTGATTAGATTAAATTGATTAGATTAAATTGATTAGATTAAATTGATTAGATTAAATTGGTTAGATTAAATCGATAATATCACATTGATTGATTAGATTATATCAACATAGATGAATTATTTCAACAGAGATCGCGGAGTATAGAGTAGCAGTATAGATTTGATTGCATACATAAGATCGGCTAGAAAGATAAGTTGGCCGCTGTAGTCCGTCAGATGTTTAGTATACGGGCCTTCGGGACCGGCTAGACATGGTTTCTGTTTTTACAGAATCCGACTATTCTGTTGCCAGCAAGCTTTCGATTTTTTTAACTTGTTCATTAACACGTTTCTTGCCATTGCCTAGCCGGTGCAAATCTTTATTTTGTACACATAATCACTAAAAGACTTGGAAAAAATTACAGAACCTAACCTTAGTGACCACCGGTGGGTCCCATCGCAGGAAACGTGATAAGATATTGTTCTTCATAGGACAGATGGAGTAGAAAGCTTTATGGGCGGCTGTAGTTAGTTGCATGTTCAGTAAACGCGCCTACGGGGCCGGCTGAGCATAGTTTCTGCTTCTGCGGAATCTGACTGCTCTGGCGCTATCAAGCCTCCAGAAAATTTAACTTGTTCATTGAGTAGGATTAACTGATAGGAGATCTATTGACATTTTGTTTTATTTTTGTTAATTGTAAATTATATTTATTAAATCCTGAAAGTATTATTTGTTCTTCCTCCTTAAATAACATTCGGGCAAGAGTCTGAAGCCATTCCCTGATTGAACCTATAGGGCGAGAAATTATGCTCCTACATAAGAGGCGACCTTGCTACGAGGCTTCATGATGTCTTGCTTGATAACCGTGAGGAGTGAATTTTAACTATAATCTATGCTGAACTGACAAGAGCGGTACCGCGGTAAACGAAGGTGGATGTAACTCCTCGCACCAACATAGCAGTTTTCCTGAATGGAGAGCTTGAGAACAGGAGTCTAGGTTTTAGAGCGACATCATGGTTCATGAAGCTGGCATGGGAACTAAACCTGGTTCGACTGCTAGTTCTCGTAGATGCTTTTGATTTCACTCTTGGTAAAGAATGTTACTTCGTGCGACAAGCCGGAAAATTCTAAAGTGTTCTGTTTCAACTATTGTCAGTAGGGTGAATATTTTCTTTAGATTTGTCAATACGATGAAAGGGTTTTTTATTCGTCATTGCGATGAAAGGGTTTCTGATTTGTCATTGGGATGAAAGGGTTTCTGATTTGTCATTGGGATGAAAGAGTTTTTTATTCCTCCATGGGATAAGTGGGTTTTTCGATTCGTTCATGTCCATGTCTATGGTCTCCCTTCTCGCTATATTTAGGTGTAGTAGCCCGTATGTTTTAATGTCTTTTTTTCCTCTTAGCCCTTTTGCTCATTCCATGAACCCTGGGACCGCGTGGCCTCCCAGGTAGACTTGCTAACTCTCCGTTTGGCTGCCGCGAAACTAGAGATTAAGTTTCGTCATAGACTGCTGCAAACTGAAGCCCAAAGTCATGAAAATCGGAGCTTTGGTCGAGATGACTCCTCCCACTACGGAGTTCTTTCGGTCTTCACTTGGACTAGCGTTTTCCCATTCTTGCCAAACTTTCACGCCGAGCACGATTGTATCAGTGCTGGGAGCAGTTGTGAAGATGAGATCTTCATTTTCATCTCTAATTTGTGTCCTCGGCAATAATTTTCTAAATACCTTAGTTCAAATATTACTTAAGTAAAGAATTCATGTTAGCGGTACCTCTTTCATACCTTGATGAATTTAAAGTTGGCAGTAGCCAGTTGATGGGGTGGGCGCTCATCTTGTGACCACCTCTCCGTGTAACTTATATTACCGTAGCCTTTTTGTTTCTGTTTGACGTTAATCGTACGCTAGTTCACACGCTTTTAGTGACATCGGATAGGCTTAGGTTTTTCAGAGTAGAAATTTGGCAGTTTCGTGGATTCATCTCCTATAAATTTGTTAGTTTAAATTGTTGAGATTATATCAGTATAGATGAATTATTTCAGCAGAGATCGTGTAGTATAGAGTAGCAGTATAAATTTGATTGCATACGTAAGATAGGCTAGAAAGATAAGTTGGCCGCTGTAGTCCGTCAGATATTTAGTACACACGCCTTCAAGGCCGGCCAGACATGGTTTCTGTTTTTGCAAAATCCGACTATTCTGTTGCCAGCAAGCTTTCCATTTTTAATTTTAAGGTTTAGGATTTTTAGGATTTATGCCCTTACACCTTATATTATTATTCGACGCTATGAATATCCGCAATTTACATCGGAAACTAAGAAGATTGTTTGAAAAATGATTTGATGTTCAACTTCAATTTTTGATTAATTAAATAGAACAGGAAGATTGTTCATAATTTTTGGTACTCGTGTATTTTGCTTCTCAATGTATAATTCATAATACTCTATTTTCCGTTCTTCCTCTATCCACTCTATTTAACGAAACTTAACCTCATCAATCATCTTAAAATTATTTCCTATTATCAGTTCATTCAAGCTTATTTCCCATCAAGTTTTTTCAATCTTATTCCTACCTATGATCATTTTTTGTGTTTCGCACGTCAACATCTCTTTCTATTAAATGACACAATTAATTATACAAGAACAGCTACACATTTTCACTTTGCCTTGCATTCATCCCTTAAAATACTTTGTCATGATTTTGTGAAGAGACATCTATATTAAATGTATTGAAATCATAATAAAAAGTAGAATCATGCTCTGCTTATTGTACTACAGAGTGGCTGTTCCGAGAAATAATTCAATTCCAAATCTCGGACTTTACAAAGCACTAAATTGAGCTGTACATTGTCAAACAACTGCATAACCGTATCAAGAAAGATAATGCATCCGAAAATAATTTGTACGCGTTTCCAAGTGAGAAACTTCAACGATTGTGATCCTGTTACACTGCAGCGAGACCTCATGACTATGGTACTTGACATAGTCATAGAACAACAAACGCCTCATGATCGCAACAATTGCCTATGGGCTGACCTCTGTTGTGGATGCGTTAGAGGGTCGGAAACGTCTCATTCCCTCTTATCGTGCTGCGGACTCCCATTTGAAAGGTCATTGCTATTCCTGGGGACCGTTTGAAAAAGGCCGCTGGCTTCTATTCAATGCCAGCATGCATTTTTATTAGAAACGTGTCTTGAATTGGAGGTTTGGTTAATATTTAGATTCGAGCACACTACTTGAAGCCGCGAATTGGAAGTATAACGACTGGATATGAAAGGGTTTTAATTTTTTGTTTCGCATTTTTTCTTGGTAGAATTATTTTTTCACTTTGTACAGAAAATATGAAAATATTTGCTTAAACCATGGTAAGCTATGCAGAATATATTTTACCTTGAATTAGACAAGCAATGGTTATCATAAAAATTGTCTTACTTGTGTGCATCGAAGATGAGTCACAACCTTTCGCCCCTCGGACAATTATATAATACCTAATCTAGGAATGCATGATTGTACTCAAAAAATGTTTGAATCTTCCATGTCTTTGAAACTCGGTTAGTATCAGTGTGCATCGCTCGTGTGTTAGTAACATGCAGTAATAATCTTGATTCTGTTTTCATTGATTGACTCACGTTCAAATGAATTTATTTCGTTATAATTTTTTTCTCGCGTTCCACTCTTCATTGCGTAGACTTAAAAATAGCCATCAACGGCCAAAAATGAGGTGCTCAACGTACATGTTGAATAGAATAGAATGAGGCGATAGGAACGAGCCTTTTGGCTCATTCTTTGGTCGGTACCCAAGTCCGATGCCGTAATTCTAGCCGCCGATGGTCATACACAAACCGACCACGGCGGCAGCGGACCTCGAACTCGGGCCTTCCACACGTGCATGTTTCTATTCCCTTTTTTCTATCCCTTTCGGCTTCACCTCTTGTTTTCCGGCACATCCTAAGTCAAACTCATCCTCGCATCATTCCTGATGACACCAAGCGACCTGTGAGCTCCTGATTGTTGTTGATGGGTGGCGATGAACAACACGCGGAACATGAAGCAGAAAGTTCAGCTTCTGGCTGAACTCTGCACACAAGAAGTTTTGTTGCTAGCGTACCAGTGAACGTACAAATTAATGCTACGTGAGTTACGCTCGTGAAGGGAGTCGGATGAGAGTGACCTATTTGAAGGAATAGATAGTTTCTGATGATACGTTTCAAGTTCAACGTAAACAGAATAGTGGAAATGAATTATGCATCAGAGCTTGTTTCAGACAATGTCAGAAAAACCCTTAATCAAAAAATTTAGGAACGATATATTTTGTTATTCTATGTACAATTGTCACCAAAGCTTGCGCGTCCGTCCAGTGTGAAACAAAAATAATGGCTCAATGGAACTAAAATAAGTTAAATGATTGCCTACATCACAACGATGTGTTAATTGATTTCAAAATATGTGCGCCACTGTGATTCTGTAAACAACACTGAACTGTGCTTAGAATAGCTCGGGAAGAAAGACGTTTTCTGCTCAACAAATTTGGAACAAAACGGAATGTAAACAAGCTGACGCTGCACTTTTGTAGGAGCGACAACTTTTTCTTTATTCTGGTGTAGCGTTTCAGTTCCACTGCGAATTAAAGCATGAACAGTACTTTGCAATTATTTTTGACCTCCTCTGTTGTTAATCTTTTTTCTTTTAATTGCACTAGTAAATCAGACGATTTAAAAGTTTGTTAGGCAGGACGGGTTTAAAAATTAAAATTAAGGTAGGCTGTTTTAGTTGATTCTAGAACATGATTCACGGTTTAAAAACTCAGAGAAAGTATGTTTGTAAAATCAACTGAAGTTGTTTGTTGTAAAGCCTCATTGACACGGTAGCGAAACACAAAAACCGCCGTAAAATTTTAAAACTGTTCCAGATAATTGCTTAGATGCAACGGAGCTTCAGGTCAGAGTAGACTGACTTTTT